>CM029563.1:24975969-25142773 GCA_017309665.1 Coelopa frigida
TAATTCGTAACGACCTCTAAATTTTGAAAATTCATGCAATTTTGTATGGAAATCTTAAATCGTTCATATCTCCGTAAATACGCGTTATTTTGCAAAAAGGACATTAATTCGTAACTACCTCTAAATTTTTGAAAATTCATGCAATTTTTTATGGAAATCTTAAATCGTTCATATCTCCGTAAATACGCGTTATTTTGCAAAAAGGACGTTAATTCGTAACGACCTCTAAATTTTTGAAAATTCAGGCATTTTTTCATGGAAATCTTAAATCGTTCATATCTCCGTAAATACGCGTTATTTTGCGAAATTGCGAATTCATGCAATTTTTCATGGAAATCTTAAATCGTTCATATCTCCGTAAATACGCGTTATTTTGCGAAAAGGACTTTAATTCGTAACGACCTCAAATTTGTCGAAAATTTCAAAATTCATGCAATTTTTCATGGAAATCTTAAATCGTTCATATCTCCGTAAATACGCGTTATTTTGCAAAAAGGACGTTAATTCGTAACGACCTAAAAATTTTCGAAAATTTCAAAATTCAGGCAATTTTTTATGGAAATCTTAAATCGTTCATATCTCCGTAAATACGCGTTATTTTGCAAAAAGGACATTAATTCGTAACTACCTCTAAATTTTTGAAAATTCATGCAATTTTGTATGGAAATCTTAAATCGTTCATATCTCCGTAAATACGCGTTATTTTGCAAAAAGGACATTAATTCGTAACTACCTCTAAATTTTTGAAAATTCATGCAATGTATGGAAATCTTTTTTTCATGGAAATCTTAAATCGTTCATATCTCCGTAAATACGCGTTATTTTGCGAAAAGGACGTTAATTCGTAACGACCTCTAAATTTTTGAAAATTCAGGCATTTTTTCATGGAAATCTTAAATCGTTCATATCTCCGTAAATACGCGTTATTTTGCAAAAAGGACGTTAATTCGTAACTACCTCTAAATTTTTGAAAATTCATGCAATTTTGTATGGAAATCTTAAATCATTCATATCTCCGTAAATACGCGTTATTTTGCAAAAAGGACGTTAATTCGTAACGACCTCTTAATTTTTGAAAATTTCAAAATTCATGCAATTTTTCATTGAAATCTTAAATCGTTCATATCTCCGTAAATACGCGTTATTTTGCAAAAAGGACGTTAATTCGTAACGACCTCTAAATTTTTGAAAATTTATGCACGATGCAGCGGGTACTTCCTAGTCAATTCAATAAAAAAATATATAAAAACAAAAATGCAATATCTGATATAAAATACCATAAATTATTTAATAAGTTTGCCCAAGATTATGGAAAAACAATAAGACATACAATTACAAATTAATAGAGAGATGGAATCTTTACTGGTCTCGCCCTCCTCTTGAAACCCATCGAAAGAAATCGCTTCCTCATTCTTATCCGAAAAAACTCATCCAAATTCCCATCTTCCTATTTTTCTCTCCACAAGTTCATACTGAAAAAATTATTCTCTCTCCACAGGTGAATCCAGAAAACAATCCTAATACCAATTCTCCTAAGACTCATCCTCCGAATAGCCATCAACAACACCTTAATCCACAACCTCTCATTCCCACTCCTTCACAACTCGCTTCCCTCGCCCCACTAGAGAACCTCTTCGACATCGAACTCCTCCCACCGAACCGGACGTGGTGCCAGAGGGCGTTTTTCTCGTAATCGTAAAACTTAAAATTCGCACACATGACTTGCGTTGGTCAAGCATCCTCCTCCTCTTCTTCCTGACTCGACCAGCTGCTCACCGAGGAAGAATTCGACGGATGTAGGAAGAAGAAAGAAAAAGGAGGAGAAGGGAATGAAAAATTAGAAGAAAGAAGAAAATAAAGAAAGAAGAAGAATATAAAGAAAGAGAATAAGGCGATTTGATATCGCATTAATGTTCGAGTGCACGCATTTTGCTTTCGGGAGGAAGAACCGCCGCCAAACAGGGATTCCCAATCTCCAAAGGAGGGGCCACATTGAAATGATCGGAGAGGAGGAAAGGAGAAGGAAAGAGCGAGGGAGAGAGAGAGATGTTTAGATAGAGATATTGAGAGGGAGGCCACTGAAATGCTCACTCGATCGTAATAATATATTTCAATTGCTTAATTGGCAAATTGTTGCAATGCTCGGTGAAATAACCGTGAAATCACAAACACTCTCTTCCTCCCCTCGCTCCACCCTGTTTCCCCCACAAGGATCATCCTTGAATCTTCTCATGCGGAGCATTATTTTCATTATTCTTTGTTTTTATCTCCTTCTATGACCTAAACAACTTTTATTGGTTCATCAATTTTTATTGAAGAATCGAGGGGAAAAAGAACGGAGAGATGGCGAAAGAGTGGTAAAGAGGGATAGAGAAAGAGAGAGGAGGAGAGGTAGAGAATAAGAGAGCGAGAGAGAGAGAGATGAATAACAACAAGTTGCACTTCCTGCTTGGGTGGCCTATGGGTGGATTCTTCTTCCTCGTTTTCTTCGATTATTCTACTTTTCATAGATTCGAAGTTAGGTTAGATCAGGTTTTCCACGGCCGGTTTCGAATAGCTCTCGAGGATATTTGGCACGCCCATTAGCAATTTGTACAGATGATCTCAATTTAATCTCCCCATCCCTCTCTCTATCTCTCTGACTCACCAACGACGACGACGTCGAAGACAATGAAGCAGTAGCTGAATGTTATAGTTGTTGTTGTTTAAAGGCTCCTGCTGGAAACAGATGTGTTTTAAAAGCTCTTAGGATCGACAGCTACTCTTTTTGCACTCTCGGCACTTGTGGAAATCATACGGTTTGCATATGTTTCTGAGTCACGATGACTTCATGTACATGGGACGGACATCACATGGTGCCTCCATGTCTGTCCATCGAAAGATGCTTCAATGTCTGTCCATCGATAGATGTATGTAGATGTTGATAGCAAGAGCAATTAACATCTGTTGTTACAACTCTCTGGAAGCGAAGAAGTCCTTCTTAATTTGATTTCAATCAAGGGCTGCTGAATGTGGAGAGAGGAAGAAGCAGACGACCACGTCTTCGTTTGGGCTTCTTCTTCATCGATGGCCATTTAATTACTGCAGTGAGCCTCCTTCTTTGCTCCTCGAAGGCGACTCCTTTGAATACTTCCGGAAGTGGTGAAGAGTGGTTCAAAGGAAGAGAGGTTCAGAGGAAGCGCGATTCGAAGGAAGCGGAGTTCGAAGGAAACGGAGTTCAGAAGAAGCAGTGGTTCGAAGGAAGTGAAACCGGGGAAACCGAGTAATCAAAAGTCGCCTCTTGTCAACCGAAAAAGCGTCCGAAACTGAAGAAAGAGAAGACGAACGATGGAAGAGATTGGTTTCCCACTCGACAGCAATCACCGAAGGCACAAGGACAAACAGACCGATGGGAGTGGAGTAAAAACCACGTGCTGCACCCTCAAATTTTATGAGCGGGAGACGCATGTCCTGTCGCAGAAGCGAATGGCGAAAGGCAAAGGATTCCGCTGGAGAGGGAGAGAGAGCCCGATGGTAACAAAATGAAGAGGCCGACTCTTCTTCTTCTCCTTTTCTGCGCCATTTCTGTCAGCCGCGCGTTGAATTGAAATTAAATTGAAGAGCGACCAAGGAAAAAGAAAGAGGGAGAAGAGCGAAGGGTGAATCGCCGTCTCTCTCTCCCTCAGCTGCCCTCAAGAACCCACACCGAAATCAAAGCGAAAGTAGTCCTCGGGGCACCACGAAAACAGCAACAATAAAAAATGATGGAATAAAAATTTCACTCTCCTCCAGTTGAATGAAAATGGAGCGGACCCCGATGCGGAACCAGATCAGAACAAAGCTCAAAGGACAAAGAGTGAGAGGGGGATAGGAAGGAGGAAAGAGGAAGTGAGAGCGAGAAAGGAGGAAGTGAGAGGGAGAAAGTAGAAAGGAAGAAGGATCAGAAGGGATGAGTAGGGTTGGATTGGGTTGAGTTCACATATGGGGAGATGTCTTCAAAATCATCCAGCAGACAGGCATTCTAAGCAACAACAATAATTCAACAACAGAAACAACAACAACGGCATAAAAAAATAACAACAACAGCAGCAGCAAAAATAACAACAACAACGATAAGAACAATACGAATACCACCATGAGGACTCCAAGGGGAGTTTAAAATTTAAAATATGAAAAATGAAGTAGCAGCGGAATTTAAGCATCGACTCCCTTATATTTCTACCTATATAAAAATACATACACTATACATATGTAAATTTTTTATATATATTTACAGATATTGTTGTTGGCCCTCTGTGGATCCCAGCCTGCAGCCATGTGTAAAGAAAGAAGGCTCCTTTGTTCGAGTTTATTTGCTTTTTCGGTGCGACTTTCGATATGAATTTTTTATTCAATGTCTGCTGCTGTTCATCTGAATGACTTCAACTCACCAGTCCACACCCTCAAAGCAAAAACCGCCCACCCTCCTTTTCTCCCTCTCCCACACGATCTCTCACTCACTCACCCTCTCCCTCCTTCTCTCACTCACTCTCTATAGTATTTTAATCTCCCTCTCTCGCTCTTCAAAGAATGCTTCGCAAATTTCTCGGCGATATTAAAATTATATTGTGCGAGATGTCTTTGTTGCAATAAACAACAACAACAATAAAATCACAACAACAACAATAAAACATTAAAAAATCACAACAACAATAAAATAGTCCTTCAGGGACATTGTTGACATTTTTCGTCTCTTTTTCTTAATGTTCTTTTATCAATATTTTTTACATCCGCTTATATTGTACTTTAACATGGGCTTTAAGATGTTTATTTTGATTTTCCTTCTGAAATTAATTTCGTTTTCCAGGAATTGTTTTTCTCTGACATCGCCACAGGGTTTTTTTTGCTCCAGCCCTCGCCCCATGATATTTCATTTACACGCAATCAAAAGGAAAGATTCCAATCTTAATGAATGAATGAAATAAAATAAATTGTTTTCTTCACATCGTCCGAGTGGAACAATCGGGAAAACTTATGGAAATTAACGAACGTACGAAGTATGTCAAGGACTCCTGGAGCTTGAGAGAAACGAGGAATGAGCAAAGGACTGAGGGTCCTTGAAATTCGTGAAATTTTCGCCCTCTTTTCCTCTTGTATTTTCATCTCTCTCTCTTTGTTTAATATGGAAAAACTAATAATAATTTCCTACAAATTAAATTTTTAAATTGCACCTTGACTTCCTTGTAATAATTTGGACCATGTTGCATGCAAAAGATAGATAGACAGGTGGACAGGCAGATAAACAGTCAATAACGGTAAAAACGGAAGTTGAATCGGAACTTCACATTCATGCACACAGACAGATCGCTATCTGGTATTATTTTTCCCACAACAACAACGTCCTCGAACGAATGAGAAGTTGAAGAAGGAAAAAAATACGAAGAGCCACGAGAAAAATGGGAATGGGAGAGAGAGAGAGGTGGAGACAGCGGAGGCAGCGACGGCGTGAAAAAACATCATAATTATTTAATTACCTTCATTAATCAATCGAGGGCGGGCGCGCAAGCGCAGACTATGCAAATTTAAATCTCGCCAACACCGGGCAACGAAACTCTGCGATCGAGGAAAATGATGGATGAAAAAGAAAGAGAGGGAGAGGGACAAGGAGAGAAAAGGAAAATGAAAAATGCAAAATACGATTCGAAGACCAGCGGCCGCTGAACTTCCCCGAGCTACGACGGACTGGGCTGCCTCCGCCTCTGGATGTTCACGCAAGAGAAGCCACCTGGAGGCGGCGATGATTGTCTATAAAAGCTGGCAACGCTGGCGGCTCCTTCGCAGTACAGCGACAGCGGCAGCAACAAACAAACAAAGTCATATTTGCCGACGAAGAAGAAGAAGGAGAACTCAACTCAAAGTGTTAATGTGGAAAAGTTATAAGCGAATTAAATTAGAGTGGAGAATATAGAGGACACAATTAACTATGGTGGTGAATGTGAGTGAAACGGGTGGAGGAGGAGGAAGACTATTTCATCAAAGCCTATGTGTTGTAATTTCGCCGCAGAGACAACCACAACAACAGGAGCATAAACAACAACAGGCACAATCCCACCGTCAACAGCATTTCTCGCTTCTGCTCATCCTCGTCCTGCTGTCGGGCGCCTTCTCTGTCTGTCCAGGAGCCGAAGGACGACGAACACACAAGCGTTTCGTCATCCATGTTCCGTACAAAGTGAAGACACACCACCACACGCACACCGTCTACTCACACATACAGAGCGGTGGGGGCGACACGAAACAGACCGTGTACAAAATCCTGGGCTATTCGCAATATGGACATGGTCCGAAGCATCATGGACATCATCATGGCGAGCAAAAACGTCATCATCAGCAGCAACATCAACAACAACAACAACATGATTATGATGACGACCCGTACACGCAACACAACGAGGGCTGCGATGATCACAAGGGCACCATGATATTCAATCATTATGCCAGAAATGACGAGGACAAATATTATCCAGATGTCGAGGAAATCATCGAGGATGACCTGGGCGACGAGTGGGAGAGGTGATGGAGGGCTCCAAGGGGTGGGTGTTTGTTGGGGGTAGATGTGGGATGTGTGAAAAATGGGTTCCTACAAGTTGTTGGTTCAAATGTAATAAACCTCATAAAGATGTGTTCGTTGTTATTGTTAGGTTATTGTTGGCAATAGATATTATGAGATAATGAAAAAGTGGGAGAGAAGTTGTATTATTTCGAATTGATATTGGTCGTTGGGGGCGTAGGGGAGGAAGAGTTATGGTAAGAGTCTTCAGATTTAATTACCTCGTCGAGTGGAAAGAGCTTCATTGTTCACTATCGGAGTTTTACCTTCCACTGACCTTCCTCTTTACCACCTTCTCTCACCTTTTCTCTTCTGCCTGCTCTCCCACCTACTCTCAACTCTACCACCACTCCTTCCCTCTCGTTGGCTCCTCCCCCTCTCACTATCTGTAGATTTCCCTCTTCATTGCTTCACATTTCATTGCACAGATCCATGCAATTCCTCAATATTTTCCTCATCAATGCCCAGTGGTATCAACAACGACGACAACAACAATAACTACAACAACAACTACTACGACAACAATAACAACATCAGCGTCGTCGTAGTCATCGGCACCACCAGCATCATCATCATCATTATTATCATCATCATCGTTGGCAGCAGCATCAGCACGTGATATTGCATTGCAATTTTATTTCACTTCATGGACTACAACAGCAAAAACAACAATAACAAGAATGATAATAACTATGGTAAAGATAATAACAAAAACAACAGCAACACCATTAACAATAACAACTACAAAAGATACCACTAACAATAATAACAACAACACCACTAACAATAACAATAACAACAACAATACCACCACGCTATGACTGAGATTCTGGCACGTACCACACAACGACGTTCCCGTCATTATTGTCAGCTAACCAGGCAACCGTGTAGATGGATAGCAAAATAGAGATACCAGCCGACCGTCACAGCATCGAGTCAGCCAGCCAGTCAACCGATCGACCGTGTGTCCGTCCCACCATCTGTCCATCCATCGATCCAGCTAGCCAGCAGTTCATCCATCCAACCATCGAACTCTACTTTCCTCCTCCTCCCATCGCTACCACCATCAATCGCCCCGTCCATCCATCCACCGTTCGCTCCAACGCTCTTTCCACCCATTTCTCCCCTCATCTATCCATCTCTACCTTACTCCATCCATCGCCCTCTTCTTCCATCACTACCTTCCTCCATCCATCCATCGATCCATTCAATAGCCTTCTTCCGATACGAGTGAGCACTTCATTTTGTATCAGAAGTCGCGCACTGAACTCCGTCGGCCGGGTTCTCCTCGTCCTGGTCCTGGCCATGGTGTGGCGGTAATGCGCGGTATGTGTGGGTAACATACCGTAAGTACTTCAGCCTTCACTTACCCCCCTCTCTCGCCCATTCTCTCCATCTCTCTTTCACCTCATCAACTTCTTTCCGAGTGGTGCAGTGCAGTGGCGACGGATCCGAAGCTCCTCCTCCTATTGTTTTATTGCACGGATCCACGGAAGAGGTGAATGAGGTAGAGAAGGGGGGGCCGGGGAACAGTGGAAGGAACATAGTAAAAGGAACGTGACGAACGTTGGATGGATGGAAGGGGGGAAGGAAAAGGATGGGCGTGAGATGGAAGAGAAAGGGTGGAGGAAAGGAAGAGGATGAAGGAAGGAGGATTCCATGGCGTAGCAAAGTGAGTAGCAATGGAAATGCCTGGAATTACGTTTATTTATTTGGTCGAGTCACGGCCGGGTTTCCTGTTAATTTCATCAAAGTATTTTAACGACAACTGTTCATACAGACATACACATGTGTGTCTATGTGTGTGTGCTTTTGTTTATATCTGGGTTATGCCATCACGGTCTAGAACCTAGATGAAGGATTTACTTTCCTCTTCACCTCTATCGTTATCGTCTCTGTCTTTCTTTCGTTGTCTCGTGTGCATCATTCTGTCTGTCCACGTCAAGGCACGGAAAGTGAACTAATTATGTGAATGGCAGATGGGGGAAAGGAGAAGAGGAGGAACTGAGAACAACTTCAAAGAATCCTGGCCACCGGAGAACCTCCAGTGGAGATGAATAAATTGATTGATTACCTGATTGAGAGAGAGTGCGGAATCTAGTCCGATCGGAATTGTTTGCAGGAGCAGCACAAATATAAATGCAATCAGAAATGACTCTATGTGTGTGTATCCAGTATCCTGTGTGCTCGAGTGTGTGTGTGTGTGTTTATACAGTACTCCAAGAGGTCCATATGGTAATTGAATCCTTTTTACGCCTCGCTTATTGGCAGCTGCTGCAGCAATCACTCAACATCAATGAGTGTCGAGTGGCTGACGAAGCAGTTAAAAGCATTTAATTAAAAACAATTTCCCATTACGAAATTGCGCACATTTTTCCATCGTCCTTCTTCGAAGAGCCCAGACGACGACGACGCAGAGGAGCCGGCGGGAGTCCGACGAGGTGGCTCCACGTCTCGACTTTCGCGCCAAGTATTTAAATGATGTCTTTGCGTCCGAGGAAATGTTGTCGCTTAAATGTTCCCGGCATGCTGTCGACTTCTTTTTCAGACAGACCGACAAATGGACAGACAAAAGCTAGAGGGAAACACAAACAGCCCGAGACACAGACAGACATTCTCGAGCTATCCTCACAGCCAAGCGACAGAGAAGGATTGGGAAGAGCAGCCAACCTTGGTAGCAAATGCCAAGACTCCACTTCGAAGTTGGCGACGCGTGAAACTTTTCTCTTTAATTACTCAACATAAATTCAACATTGATGGCAAAACGCAAATGAAACATCCCTCCGGAATTCCTCCGCCCCGTCGCCCTCGTCCTCTTTGTCTTTGGAATTTCCCACAACTGGTCTCTGAATTTTCCAATTACGCCCCGACCCCGAAGACGATGATGACTGCGATCGAGATACGACTTAACAACCATAATGTCTCATTAAGATTCCCAAAGTGCTCCCAGACGACGTCCAGCGGACGACACTCGGAGGAAGTTTATTTCAATTGCAATTGCATAAATCATCGAAACGACTTCGACGAAAGACACGACTCGAGATTATCCCAATGGCTGCGGTGTACAAGGAGGCTATAGATGCCGTGGTGACCACAAAGAGGATCTCGCTTCAGTGTCCCAAGAGTTGCCGGCAACTTTGTCTCTAATCCTATAAAATCCGACATAAATTATGAGTGATTCAAATTGAACTCAAAGTGTCTTCGAATTACTTGTAGCTCCTGCTTTGCATCCACGTCCACTAACGTGGAGCTATCTGTACCTTTAATCGAATAATTTAAACACTCAATGCATTCAATTCGAATGGCTCGAATGGAACTTGTACAACCTGCTGGGCCCAGTTGGAACCTGTGGCCACCTGCGACTCCCCGCTGGCCGGACCTGTGATGAATGCAAGTCCAGATTAGGTCTGTGCTATGCATGAGACGCTTGCTCCGGCTCCTTTCCATGCCTTCCATTTGAATTGATGGTCTCGGGAGACATTCACGTCATTTACGTCGTCCTCTGCCTCATCTAATGATAATCTATGATCCAATCAGATCACAATTAGACGAGGTGTCCAATTGGTGTTGTTATCATCACATCTAGTGTGCACTTCCATCATCAGGAAGTGACTTTTTCGTCTAGATTCTTCTAATTAAAAGTCTTCTCCGAAAACCCGTATCAAAAACTTTGACGTCGACTTGCCTCAGTATCAACTTCTTGCAAAGTTCCAAACTGTCGCCTTGCAATTCAATCCTATCCATAAATTACTCCCCTCTCGCTCGCCCACTCTCTTTCTCACGCTCTTTCTCCTGCTCTCTTGCCCAACTTCCCTGGTCCTCGCTCGTACAATCGCTGGCTCCTTTGAGTCTTATTATCCATTCTTTGCTAGAGTACGAGGGGGGGATGAGAGGATAAGGAAATCTCATGCAGAGCAATTTGACGTGGATTCGCACCTGTTCGTCATGGTAAATTAAAAGAAGGAGCAACAGAGAGGGCGCAATGTAGAGTGAGATGAGATGAGTAGAGAAAGGAGAGCCACGACGTGCCGCAGTTGAACAACTTTGATTTTATTATTTTGTAATTTATAGCTTTGTTGACTTGGTGGCGTTCTTGTTGTTCTTTTTGTTTCATATTGTTGTTTTTTTTTCTTCATATTGTTGGCTTTCTTCATGTTGTTTTTGGCCCTGTAGTTTATTTGGCGAGAAGTCGCCATCCCATGTAAAGTTCCATCCAGCCGAAAACTTTTCAAGAAGTTTGTCTTTTGGCCAGATAATTTGTCTAAAGTTTTGGTCTTCTCTTCGTTGGTCCTTTTCGCTAAAAGTCTAGCATTGCGAGAAGGAGAGAATGAGAGAGATAGACATTATCCTCTCATGATCATAGGAGCAGACTTCGGACCTCGGACGTAATGGAGCAAATCATAAGGAAAATTTCCTGAATTTGAATGAATTTCATGAGTAATATAATCCATATTAACTATATTTTTATAGATCAAAGTCATTCCTAACATCGTAGTAGATTCCCAATTATTTCCAATTTTGCTACATTGTAGTACATATCAACCACTGTATAGCATCATAGACAAAGTTCTCATTCCATGCTGAATAATTGATCCGCACAAGGTTATGACACAAGAATCCCTAGAATGCGTATTCCAAGTGAATTTATTATTCATAAGGGGTTCGAAATATCATAAAAAATCCCACTTCGATAGGACTTTCACAAAGGACTCCCGGCTCCTCTGACAGCATAATAAAAACCCAACTTTATCCCATTTTCTACCTTTTTTCCTTCTCTATTTCTCTGGTTATCTTTCTGTCCATCTTCCTCTTTCGCTCTATCTTCCGTTTTCTCTCATCATCCTCTCTCTCTCTCCTTCTCTCTGTCGGCCACTTTTATAACTAAACTATGGGAACAGTAAAATAACGAGGTAAAGGAAGGGAAAATTACAGACTACAACAAAACTTTGACAAAGTATTTGGTGTTTCTCTTTCTTTTTTCTCTCCTGACTCCTGTTTCATGTACCGCTTCCTGGTGCCAATGTCAATGCCATTAATTTGTGTGCTCAACCAGAGTCAGGATGGGAAAAAAGAGAATTTTAAATTAAATGGACACAAGTTTTATTAGATTGACTTGACATTCGAATAGAAGGGTAAAAAACAAACCCCAAGAATAGATGAGGAAGGGGAGCAAAGTTTCTTCTTTGAGAAGCGGAAGTAAATCTTGAGAGTTTTCTGGCTGACAGGCGGGAGGAAATCCATAGATGAGGATGTGCCCGAGGTGGGGTAGGGGTTGTTTGGAGAAGAGGTGGACATGATGATGATGCCGGTGGGAGGTCTGTACCATGTGGCTGCATAACTTCCAGAACTACAGAATTCCATGGTAAACATTTTTACGCAAGGTCGGGTTCGCTGCTTCCTCTGTCTGTCTGTCTGTCTGTCTCCCGTTTGGTTAGATGGTTAGTTTGTTGTAATATGAGAATAGTTGGGGAAAAGTTTGTGGAAAAAAAGTAGCTGATTCATGGAAAATTTATGTGAACTTGCTAGCGTTTGTGTGGGAGGGAAAAGTTTATTTCATCGTTGAAGTTTTGCAAAAATAAAAAAAGTACTTAAACACTTGAAGAGAACAAATTTTCATCTCTCATGGGCAATGGATAGAATTCCTCAGACTATGGATATACTGGTGAATATATGGCGTTGTAATATTGTGACTTAATTTATAGTGAAAGTTCTACGTAGCAGCGAAAGTTCCGAAAATTGTTTTGAAAAATTGAACAATGGGACTGGGGATTTCCAGCTGCAGGACGTAGGGCGAGGCGGACGCGGCCTTCTCGGTCAGGTGTTCGGACGTGGCCGCAGACTGGGGAGGATTTTCCTCCTCTGTCGCTGATGTATCTTCCAGTCGTTGCTGCTGCTGGGGTCTGCCGCCGTTTTGTCCGGGTCTGCGCTGGGGTCGTTGATTTATTTGTGGTCTCTGCTGCGGTCTCTGGAATGGCCTTCGTTGGGGCGTGCCTTGTTGTTGTTGTTGCTGCTGTGGCCTCAAGGGCACGAAAAAATTCAACAAATTTCCATTTGTGACATTAAAGAATTGCGTATGGTTAAAGGCGTT
Organism: Coelopa frigida; assembly: GCA_017309665.1. Classification (NCBI taxonomy): domain Eukaryota; kingdom Metazoa; phylum Arthropoda; class Insecta; order Diptera; family Coelopidae; genus Coelopa; species Coelopa frigida. The sequence goes on from CM029563.1 coordinate 24,988,626, forward strand.
CATGAGTCCTCCAGTGATTCTATGATTCAGCAACGCTGATCCGTTAACTGGGCCAAAACTCCAAGGGCGAATGAGAGGAAACAACGGAACAAAAGATGTTTGATTTTTCGTCGTATCGTCGGCAGCTCTTGGTAAATCGCCGAGTTTTGGTTGATTTTCATTGTTCGTGGTTGTGGAGAAATTCCATGGCTTCAAGAAGTTCGTAAAGTTCAACGGGATTAGAAGAATCCCGAATCCAGTGATGCTCTGCGTTCGATTGAACGTGCTGACATTGAGCGGCTTCAAGAACATGCCCGGCTGCGGAAACTGGAAGAAAGGCGCATTCAACGAGGGAGTCGATTTGTTCACCGTGGTCTGGCTTTTAATGGACTCATCAGTTTTATCCTTATGAACTTCCTGTTCTTTCTTCTCATTAGCCTCAACACCATCGATTGTTCTGTGCTCTGCAATGGGTTCCTCCTTCAATTGACTGGGAGTAGAATCGACACCTGACTCTGTCGATGTCGCCAAGATAATCGGTTCGCTTGAAGATTCTACAATATCCAAGTTCGCAGTTGTCTCCTTGATCTCCTCGGTATCGATGGAAAGTACCATCGATTCCAAATTTAATGGGGTTTCGTCAGCAACCGATTCAATGATTGAGGAACCCTTGCGAAGTTCCAATTTTTCCTGGACTTCTGGAGTTTCCTCTTTCTTCTCTGAAACTTCAACCACCTCAGGTGTTTTTACTTCATCATTCTCATTTTCAACTATTGTTGTTGATGGGTGAACATCTTCGACATTTTCCGGTAAATCATCCGATTCATGAGTTTGGTGCTCGCCATCGGCCTTCTTCGAAACTGCGGATGAAATCTCATTCTCGGTCGTCTCCACAACCTCCGTGTTTGCAGATTTCTGCTTCAATAACGTTTTCTCAGAATAAAGATCTTCTCCGTTATCTTCTGTAATCCGTGGGTCGAGTATGTCGCTCTCTTCGGTAGTCGGATAGTCCTTCTCTTCGAAACTCACGTTGTCATAGACGACGTCCTCGACGATGTCCGCCTTCGGCTCGGCCATAATTGGAGGTATGATGAATCGTTGCGGCACCTTCGGAGCCTCCTCGCCCAAGGTCTCCGTGTGTTGGATTTCGTTTTCCAGCGCATTTGGAATCCCCGTATTTTCCACATCTTGATTCTCTCTCCGGTGAATGGAATGAGCTTCCGTGGGCCAGAGAAAACCCAGGCATAGAAGAATTATAAATTGTTGAATGAAATGCTGCAAGGAATTATTTTTAGAAATTTTTTATGTTTTTGTGAAACATATATATCAATAGTAAACTCTTACCATGTTGAGGCTCTCAACCGTACTGATTTGAAAACTATGCAGCCAGGAGTTTTTATACAAACTTAGACTCCTAGGTAGAGACTCACCTCAGCGATAAGGTTGAGGACCATTAGCATTATCAGTGACAGAGGTCAATGCAATTGTCCGAAAAAATTACCCGACGTTAATGTAAAGGAAATGCCTTTAGCGATAAAAGTATACAGGAAGCAGCAGAAGAACCTCTTACTAATTGTTCAAACCCAAACGATTGCCAATCACTGAGTAGGAGGAGGTAGCTTAATTATTTCCAATTCATAATAACAAAAGCCTCTTATGAGAACTATTTGGCCAGGAAACAAATAAATATTAAATGTTTCATTTGCCATCGTCTGCGAAAAGGATCCGCAATTCGCATAACGAGAGTTCTTTCATGGAAATTGAGGAATAAGAGTCTCTTAATTCCCCCAAATGAGGCCACAAACAAAGTCAGCGACAGGACTATTCCAATTGCCACTGGTCCTGTCGATGCCCGCAGAGGAAAACCATAATGAGTAGTAAAAATCAACATGGTGTCTATCAATGATTGAATGAATGAATAAATGAATGAATAAGTGACTAAATGAATGATTGGGTCGATGAGGAGACTGAATCCAAATAACTAATTAGATATTCATTAAAATCGCAACAGCATCAACTCTTCCAATGAAGTCAAACACAAACATGTATGTGAATGTGTTGATGAACGACAGAGACGGATGGCGAAAGAGATGGATCGAACGAAAGAAAGAGATGTGGAGAGTGGGGGGAGGGGGGATTGAGGAATTGAGACCAGTTGTTCATTACCAAATTCGTATCGAGCGATTGCAATGCCACGACTGCACGAACGATTCAATCAGCCATTTCAATGTACGGCATTTTGATTGTAGAAACAGTCCATACCAGACCAGAACCAACTGGACCTCCGTCGAGCTGGGGGAAGCGAGACAGATCATTAAAGAGAGTAAATATATAAGATATAAAAATAAATAAGAAATAAATAAATATATAAAATAAATAAGACGGACACAATCCGGAGAAGAAGAAGAAGAAGTCTGTATGCGGACATCGGATTAAATGCTTGTGTAGGAGATGAGATAGAGAAAGAAGAAGAGAGAGAGAGCAGGGAGAGAGAAAGAAAGAGGATATGAGCTGCAGGACACAGTAGTGGATCAAGTGATACAATATGTAATTTCCGTTTTCGCAAAGGACGACGAGGAAATAAGGAAGAGAAACATGATAAAAAATTAACGAGCATCTCGTAGTGAGGAGAAACGAGACATTCAACGGAAATACGGAGAAATTATTTTTGCAGAGGATGAGATGAATAGAAGATGAAGAGAAAATAAATGACAAAAATCGAAGGACGCTTCAGGCTCTGGTATAATGCGAAATGATAATCCTGTTATCGCGAATCGTAGACAAAAACCATGCATTTTGCTTCCTCCTTCGAGCGGAAACGATGAGTGAAAAATGCACTCTAAAAGACAAGGACGAGACGGGAGAGAGAGCGAGAAAAACAACTAAAGTAGACGGCGCACAGACGATCCATTTGCTCTCTCACTTTTTTATCTCTCTCTCAGTCACACTCCGGCTAAACAATTGGCTCGAGGCGAAATGCGGAATATTGAATTGTTTGTCGAGGAGTTACTGCGGTATCAACGAATGCCATTATTTTGGCCAAGGTATGATTTACGGTGTTGACGCCGACGAGACCTCTCTTACAGGGTGACTCCACATCCCGATGGATGGACATTCTAATTACTATATACAGTTTTTGTTTTTTCTTTAATTCAGTGAAATCTCCATGAAAAATCTGAGATGTTGCGAAACCATATGGTTATTTCAGCCACGATAATTATTCGCTTACAACATGGCATTGCATTCGCCCATAGAAGCTAATATTTCCGGTGTAGTGTAGCCGACAAGACTTAATTTCCTGTTTTATTCTCTCATAACTCACCACCAGGCCACCAGCCACCTTCAACTCCATCCATCCATCGATCCATCCATCCATTCGTGTGGTTTCGTGTCTGTCAGCCATTTCATTCATTCGTGCCACCAACAATTTGCAACGCCACCAACACGAACCTTGCGAGGGCCGATTGAGGGAGGGAAGAGAGATAGAGGGCAGAAAAAGAGCGAGAGAAAAGATCGCTAGTAGGAAAAACTCCCACTATAAACAACATTTTAGAGAAATGCAGCTGAGCCCGCCGAATCAGACACGGAGCCGGCTCTCAACGACCCACAAACCACCTCCCTCCACCTCCCCCTCACTGCAAAACTCTCCAACAGGAGGCAAAAAAACAAAAACGACTCCAAAAAAAAAAGTCAAAGTCAAAATCAAGATCCTGAAGTGTTCATCGCCATGAGTTCTTATCAAGATCGCCCGGAGTTCTCCGCCGACTACCAACGACCACGCCCTCGATGGTTCTGGCGGTGCTGATGGTTCCTTATGGCTCCATTGCAACATAGTTGGGGCGGAGGAGTGTCAAAAACAACAACAAAACGACCACAACAAGTCGAAGTGCAATGGGATCCTGATGCACTGCTTTAACTACTCCACTCTCGCCGTGAAGTTCCTTAAATTGCAGTGGAATCGAAAACAAAAAAACCTAAAACTTCAGAAGGGTTACGGTCTAGGGTAATGCAGGAGCAGAAGAAGTGGTAGGAGGAGGAGGGGAGGAGGATGAAAAGGTGGAGGAGTATCAAAAGATGGACAGCGAGGTGGGGGGGAGGAGGACGTGCAACACCAACGAATTTCATGGCGCCCTGAGCGAAATAAAACAGACCAGCAGGCAAGACGAATGGTCAGACACAAGGATAGAAACACAGAGACAGGTGGAGAGACAGACAGACGGAGGAGACACAGGCGGCGAACGAAGTGAGAGAGAGAGACAGGCGAATGAAGACAGAGACAGACAGATGGAGAAACAAAAAGACAGACAGTTGGAGAAACACAAAGAAGGACGGACGAATGGAAGGCACGGTCACTCGGACAGACCGACGAACGGGCAGACAGAAACTCACACAGACAGGAATACTTTTTCGGGGAGCTCTTGTAGGTACGTGAATATTTCATGCGGAGCGATAAGATCGCCGTGGATCCTCATCGTAGCAGGTGTTTCCGTTCCTTCCACCAACCTCTGATATGGAGCTTCTTCTTCTTGGTCTTAGTCTTGGACTGGGACTCGAGCTCTTGGACTCATGGACGTGGAAACAACAAAGTTCGCCAAGTGTCGATGGAGGAGCGCGAACGTGCATCTGTTGGGAGGGAGGAGGTGTGTTGCAGAAGAGAGAAAAATGGTGGAGGATACAAAGAAATCACGGCAGATGTTGTTAGCACAAGCACAAAAGCAGTAACTGCAACAAAAATACAAAACACAAAAAAATAACTACTACAGAAAAGAAGAAGAAGAAAAGGTAGTTAATTAGGTAAATGGATCGTTTTAGAATATGGTTCGTTGGAGCTTTTGAGCTGTTGCAACTGCGGGTGAAACATCATGAAAAGTTTGACCAAAGAGAGAGAGAGAGGGGGATATCTCTTTCTCTCTCTCTTTGCCCCACCTGTCACACACTATTGCAGTTCCTTCCTGGCTGGCCTGGTGCACAATTGAAACCCATTTCGAGAGCAAACACCATCCTCGGGGCAGGCGAATTTCAACACCCTGCTGCTGCTACTGTGACGACGACTATTGGTGTTGCTAATAGTGTTTGCGATGGAATCATTCATGAGCGGAGGGAGGCGCAGGGATCTCTGTGGGGCAGCTCCACCCGGAAGGCCTCGGTGTCCCCGGTGTCGATTGGACGGCAATCAACGGCAAACACATCATGAATTGCATTTGAAATGTCTCACTCATAGGGTGTTGTTGTTGTTCCTAGAGATGATGTTGTTGCTGCTATAAATTATGTTGTTCTTTTTCATAGAGATGTTGTTCCTGTTCCCCTAGATCTTGTTGTTGTTCCTGCATAAGTTGTTGTTGTTTTTGTTGTTCTTGCCTCTGCAGCATAACATGAGGCAGTTCATCAAATTGCAATGAAACATGGCAAATATGGAACAGTTGCAGCAACAGCAGCAGTGGCAACAACAACAACAACACAACCAACACCACAAGCACACCAAAAGGACGAAGGGTCCAAAACAACAAGTGTTGGTCTAACACATATGTATACACATACATATGCATATGTGTGTGTGTGTGTGCGTGGGAAAATGAATGCAAAAAAGAAGGAAGAAAAAAAATCCAGATCCTTTGAATAGAGAGACATTGAGACAGAGATGACGACGACGACGACGACATCAACAAGAACAACAACTGTCCCAGGATGATGCTGGTGATGTTGTTGTAGTTGTTATTATTGTTGTTGTTATTGTGACGGCTGTCGTTGATCCCGATGCCACCGCTGACTGACAACTAAAGCCCTGGGGTGAAAGCACCGGCATCCTCGGGATGACATCGAGGCAATTTTCCAACACTTAAGGGATGTTGTTGTTGTTGTTGTTGGAGGAGGTTGTGTTGTTGTTGTTGTTGTTGTTGTTATTGCTGTGTTCCGCCACTGCATCAACATGAAGTCAGTACATTAAACATTACAAGGATGTGACGACATCTCGAGGATCCGCCCGTCCGCCTTACTTCAATTGTAGGGCAGTCGCCACTCGTCCCATGCACCGATGACTGCTGCATTTGCATGGTAATTTATTCGTCGACGCGTCGTCGCAACGCCACCTGGCACCGAACAAGTGAACGAATCACGTAACACGAACCAGACCAGAGAAGATGTTCCCAACTCAGGTGAGTGGGTGAATGGGTGCTTCGTCGTTTGGTTGGCAGGTGGCCGAGGAGCGAAGACAAATGGCAAACAAATTGGTCCACTGAATGAAGTTTTAAGTAGTTTCCTAGTTGGGTTTTTATTACAGTGTACCTGTGTGAGTGTATTTTTTTCGTTGTTGTTGTTGTTGTTGTTGTTGTGCCGGATGACAAATTGGAGCACAAGCGTGCTGAGAAATTCTCATGAAGTTACGGGGGGAGACTGCACTGCGAGAAAATACTCCTTGCTATTCTTCGCTAATCCCATCAAACTCCGTATCAGTTACGATTCAATTTCCCTCTCTATACAAATTCGACTTTCGCGCTGAGAATTTCTTCCAGTGTACGAATTCTGCGTGATGAATGCAAATTGAGGCACGCGTGACCCATTTAGCGAAATAATTGTTGATAGTCATGTTTATTAACGCCTGGAGTGCGACAAAACGACTTCCAAATGAGCGAAGTCGCAAAAAATTGCAGTACAGCGGGGAAGTTGGGGGAGCGTTTGTGGATTTTTCGAATCATGAAATTAAATTATGTTATTTTCTCTTTAATTGTAAATTAGTTTATGAATAATAAATTCGAAAATCCACAAAACAGCGTGGTTGATTAGATTTCAAAATAATATCAAATGCACACAATGAAATTTGGAAATTAATTAATTTCCGCAAACGCACATTCAATGTGATGTGAATAAATTTTATCTGCCCTTCCCTTCTCTCACGTACTATTTGGTAACGGAAGGATTCCTCCCTTTTTTCCCAATTAAAGGGCATTAAAAATGCATTACTTCCGAAGCCGTGGAACACAAATATGTATATCGATTGGGGTGGGCTGGAGAGCGAAGGAAGATGAGCGAAAACAATGCACTTTTTTACTCTTTACTTTGGCGTTTTTCCCTCCGTTCACTTTTTTCCTCTATAAATAATGGAGTAAGTAATTGTGATGAGGAGGAACATCCTTTGGGAAAAAGATTGATTTTAATTTCGTAGATTGCTTCCGGTGGGTGGGCAAAAGTCGGCTTTTCGGTAAGAAGAGGAGCGCAAACAAATGCTCCACCCACCCGCCATTCGATCAGAAGGAGCAATTGTTATCGTGGAAATAAAGGGTTAAAGAGCCGAAGTATCTTTGAGTCAAAGGCAGAAGGCGCTTGGAATTTTTTAAAATAATTTCTAAGATTGAAGAACTAAGATTGTAAGATCCAAACAGTAAAATTGTAAAATTAATGCTTCCTAAAAATTTTAAAAATATTAATCTTACTCCAAGAAATATATTTTGAATATTTTAAAAATTTTAGGTTTATTTGAAAAAAAAAAAATTAATTTACTTATCAAATGGGATTTAAAATTACAAGAAATTAAAAAAAATATTCTGACCAAAAATTAAACTAAAATATAAAAAAAATATTTAAAAAAATATATTTTTCCCCAAACTATTAAAGCTTAAAAAAAAATATATGTGTACGTATATAAAAACAAAACCTTCTTTAATATTATAATGTTTTTTAGGTGAAATTCAAAAAATAATAGCAAGTATAAAATTAAATTTAAAAAATATGAAAATAAAAACATTAAGGGTTTTAATGTAAAAGATTATGTGCAACGAACCTTAAAAATTTCGTCTACAGTAGTTCAGTTGTTTGTATAGGAAAATAATTATTATTTTTATTATTATTTCAATCGAAAATTTCCCACGAGCTTGCACGAAGTTTAATTAATTATTTTTATCTCGACTTTTTATCGCACTGATTCTTCATTACCACACACAAACACAATCACCCATACACGTGCGCTGATTGTAATTATTTGCTATTTATTACACACAAATAGAAATTCACCGCGGGGCGAAACTTTTGAAAAATAATTATCCGTTACTTTAGCCAACACACTTCCTTCCGCCCGAAACGTCAAAAGCTCTCTTCACTTCCGCTCGGCACTCAAAAACGACGCGATGGTGAGACGACGACGAACGGAGAAGGAGCGCGAAGAAGGAGGAGGACAACAGATTACCATGAATGCCGGTAGAGATCGAGGAGAGAAAATTAACGACAAAATCCCTCGAGTTGACTTGTCGCAATTCAACTCAGCTGAACTCGACTCGATTCGATTCGATGCGACTGATGATGCTCAGGCTCAACCACCCGCAATCGACAACAAACGCAGACTGAAACGAAATTCGCAGTGCGAATTGTGGAAAACACACGGCAGTGGTAGAAGCCACAACAACAACAACATGATGGTTAACAGGAGAAACAACAACATGACTAGCAACAGAAACAACAACAACAACAACGACTACGGCAACAGTAGAGGCCACAGCAACGTAGGGCAACATGGAGCAACATGGGTTAGGAACAAGGAACGACGAGCAGCGGCGGCGCGAGTCGAAGGGGGGAGAGGGAGTCACGGAAGGGAGGGGGTTCGCAGAAGAAGAAGAAGAAACGTCGCAACAAAACAGAAAACGAAACCAAACCAAAACTCGAGCCAAAGCCAAACCAGACGACGAAGACGACGACGATGAAGAGCTCGTCGTCGTCCAGCCATCAGAGCGAGAGCAACCGAGCCTGAGCTCAAGTTGTTGCAGCCCAAAAGTTGCAGACGCGAATATGGTGAGTGGGACAGAGATGGAGGGCGAAGAGGAGGGCGGCGGACGAGCCATGCGAACGCAATTCCACAGAGCGAGCAACTTGAGTCGAAGGCAGGCAACAAACCGTGGGGTGGTGGACGCATGGGAGGGGCGAAAGAGGCAGGAACTGGAGGAAAATGCCGCACGAGCCGGCGCGTCGAGGGTCGACAGCATCCCCGCAGATGGAGATGTTGCCAGAGCGAGCGAACGAACGTCGAACGCAGAAGGAATGTTGCGCGCTTACGTTCCACACACGAACACAGACGCGCCACACACACCGACGTGAGTTGTGGAACGTGTGAGAAATGAAAAGAAAATGCGGCCTGCAATGTTTTGGGCGGGAAAATCGCAGCGTGAATCGTGGACGTTGGCAACAATAGCAAATCGAAGATCATCACTGGTCCAATGAGCATAAGTCGGGGGACCATGGGAAGGATGTGACGACTTGATCGCATCCTGTTCCATCCTGTTTTATTCAAAAATATATGATTTTTTCGATGTTTCGTATTAAAGCCCATTTAGTTAATCCACCGAGAGGAAGCGACTTTAATCGTGTGGGTTTTTATTGTAATTGTATTTGTTTTTTTGTGGTTAAATATTCATTAACCGTGGGAACCGAAGGGCCTGTACCATATTTACCCTTGCCACTAAACGAACAACGACCTCGACAACCGAGAGCATTAAAAATTCAACGAGACATGTTTTCATTTCCCGGCCACGTTGTGTTTTTGTTCCTGCTCCTGTTCTTGTTCCTTTTGTTGCTCCTGTTGTGCGTTTTGTCGACTCCCCTGTGCAACTTTCCAACTTTCCTAACACGACCACTAACACCACCCTTGGGGTTCTCTGCCCAGCCCCTGCCACGCCCCTCCACCACTCGCCGCTCACCTGGCGAACATTTATTCGTCGAGTGAAATTCTCCGGAGGAATTTATTTAACCAACTATGAAAATTTGAACGCAAGTCGAGCGCGCACAGGTTGCAAATAAACAAAACGTTGGATTTAAACTAACGAAACGGAACCGGAAACGGAAATGGAAATGAATGTGAAACTGGTAGCCACAATAGTAATAACAACAACAACAACGACGAAAAATGAGATGAATTCAAATGGGAGAGATTAATTTCATTAAACACAAAACCACATTGGGGAGTTCAAGTCAAGCCGCAAGTGGATGGCATTAACAGAAGCACCAGCAACAACAACAACGTCAATTACAACAGCGCCAACAATAGCAAAACAGACACAACAACAACAACAAGGGCGACAACACGCCAAAAAATTTGTCGGAAATAATTGCTTTAAGGGCACCTCTAAAATGCTAACTAATTGCGAATTAAAGCCCATGGAAATGAAGCAATTGGACAAATGCGAATACCACGGAAAGGATGCCTCAAGGATGTGCCCTGTTGCGCCCCCTTTTCTACCACGCCCACCCCTCCTACTGAGCCAACAACAGGAGCCGAGGGATCTCGACCCTGTCGTGAAGAGTTTAAAGCGTTAAAAATGACAACAACAATAACAACAAGAACATCAGTGAGCAATTGAAACAAAAGTTAAAATTAAATAAAAGCTCACGTCTGACTTCGTAGACCCTCGGCAACGGCACGAGTCACCCCGAAGAACGAGGGGAGACGAGGGAGAGAGAGGGAGTCTGAGAGAGAAATAGAAGGAGAGAAAGATATAGATAGGAGGAGAGAGATAGAGAAATACAGAGAGATATAGAGAGAAAGAGATAGATTCACAAGCAAAGGATTGAATTGCGTTGATAATAGCCAACATTACACCATGTTGCTGTTGCTGCTGCTGCTACTTTTTCTATTAACAACAGTAGCAGCTTTCTTTCTGTACCTTTGGGTAGATGGAGGGTGAAATGGGGGCCAGAGGTGGGCGCCTGGGGTTGGGGGCGGGACGACCTTGATTATGACTCTTTATATGAGGTTGTAAAAGACGTTACCATGTGTTTAACGCAAATTTATGTTCGCTCCGAGGAGAATTTATAACCGAGAAATATTTACAACTTGAGCGTAATCTTGCGGAACGAAAATGAAAACGGAAAGCTATTTGTTGTTTTTGCTTTTGCGTTTTGTGTTTTCTCCGAATGGTTGTACTTTCATTGTCTTTGGGATGGTTTCCTTCCCTTCGCTGGGTTTTTTGAACACTTTCCGTGTTTCTACTGCAGAGTTTCCCATCGAGCGTCGGCCGTTTTGACGTTGCTTTTAATACGATGCCGAAGTTTCGACAATGAACTGGGTGTTGAATTCCGGGTCGTGCTGTAGACATAAATCGCCCGGAAGGCAACGAACAGACATACATATATATATTTCATGAAGGTATATTGTTTATTCATCACTGGCGAGGGAAAATTTCGGGAGAGAACTTTGTGAGGGAATTAAATAAAAACAAAGCAGTAGAAACGAGGGAAAATAAAATGAAATATGCCACGAGGAAAATTCCAGGCCACCCCGGAGACAGGACCGTGGATGGAATCTCCTCCCACCCCAGATGAAAATCTCTTCCCTCAGGTTGCGAGACAATTAAAATACAACTCCTAATTTAGCAGCCAAGTACAGAGAGAACTCTCAGCCTGATGTCGTTTCCCAAAAATGGAAATAAAAGTAGCCCAGCAAGAAGAAGAAGAGAAGTGACGACAATACAATACAGCATCCCATACAGTACATCCAAACCGGTGCGTAGTCGATGCGAGTATCAAAACAAATTCATAAAAATCGTGCGAAGAAGTATCTGATTAAAAGTCGGTATAACGACTGTACTATTTCACATATACGTACATATACACGAAACTGCACGTTTGGCTTAGAACTAAAGCTGACGAATGTGTTTTACTAACAAACAGTACAATATTTACTAAGCAGAGACGTTTTATTAGTATTTGTTGTCATTCAAATCTAGGAATCATTCAACTGTGTTAGTTTGAATTTGATTATTTGATCATTTTGTATCTTAAATAAATCTTTCCGATTGTCAATTTGCGGTACGTAAAATATTTTAAAATTCGATCAAAAATAATCGTTATCGGCCACAGATCGGATTTACTCTAGGACGAGACTCACATATACAACTCGTCCGCTTGTAGTTCGGTTGCAGTTCCAACACGAGCAGTGGCTCAGTCTTGTGGGCTTCTCTGCCAAGGGAGAGTGGGACAGACCCAGAGAGAGAGGGAGAAGGAGCATGGCACAGGATTTTAAGCCTTCTCAGTCATCTGAATAGACCGGAAACTCATTACCACTCGCGAGAGCGGAGAAAGTTTTCCATATAAACGAATGCGAAAATGAAATATTAGTTTAATTACTTTCAAATTGAAAAACATGAAAAGTATATATCACTTTCGTCCAACTAAAAAAGGGAGGGAGAGAATGAGCAAGGCAGACAGTGAGAGAAAGAGTGGGAGCTAGTTTGAGAAACTATATTCGAAATGAACAGAAGTTCAAACGAGAGAAACTCACTAGACTTCTCCTCAGTTGTCAACGGACAGACGAACTTCACTCCAGTTGTCAAAATAGAGAAGAATTCATTCGGTTGAACTGGGAAAATTTCCAACGCTTATCCGAAAATTGTGATTTAATGGAGGACGAAGGATTGCGACTGCCCGAGGTGGTCTTCAGCGGAGAAGGCGATCAGGATCAGGATGCCAGCTGGCAGGACCTCGAGGAGCAACGTGGGGAGGAACGACTCTTTGGGGGCGACGATCCCTACGACGAGTTCGACGATGACGAGCCTGATGAGGGACAGAAGAAAGTCAAATTCAAGGGGAAACCGGAAGTGGCCGAGGTGGAGGTCGAGCAGCCGCCGCCGCCGCCCAGCAAGCTGAAGCACATCCTGAATCTGATCAAGATCGGGCTGCTCTTCGTCTCCTGGTGTCTGTGCACCATCTTCCTCGTGACCACCGGCGAACACACGCACGACTTGAAGCTGCTGTCGGTGCCGGTCGACACGCCGAAGTTCTTCACCCTGCCGAAGATGAAGACCGGCCAGAGCATCGGGGTGACCATCAAGGGGCCCTTCGTCATCGCGGAGGATCTGCACACGAGCGCGAAGCGAGAGGCCCCCTTTCTGTTCGCCAGCCTGCTCCTCGTCTTCGCCGACCTGCCAAAGGACCACGCCAACTACTCGCAGTCCGTGTCCGAGGTCTGGCAGCTGGAGCTGGAAGCGCCATCCTCCAGGCACATACGGGAGACTATGAAGACCCACATCTTCGACCTGAAGGCGGACGAAGGGAAGACCAACGCCGAGAACGTTGAGCTGCAGTTGGAACTGAAGACGAACGTGAAGGATCCGGTGACGCTGAAGGTGACCTTCGACGAGTCGCCGCTCGACAAGCGGCTGGGCATCATCATCTCCACGATCATCCTCATCGGCCTGTACATCATGATCATCTGGGAGATCGTCGACCGCACCTTCGCCGCGATGATCGCGTCGACGGTGTCGATCGGGGTCCTCGCCGCCCTCAACTCGCGCCCCTCGATGGCCACCATCATGGGCTGGATCGACGTGGAGACCCTGCTGCTGCTCTTCGGCATGATGATCCTGGTCGCGATCCTGTCGGAGTCGGGCGTCTTCGACTATCTGGCCGTGTTCGCGTACAAGATCACCAAGGGCCACGTCTGGCCGCTGATCAACTGCCTCTGCCTGTTCGTGGCCATCCTGTCGGCGATCCTCGACAACGTGACGATGATGCTGCTGGTCACCCCGGTCACGATCCGCCTCTGCGAGGTCACCTCGCTCAACCCGGTGCCGATCCTCATGTGCATGGTCATCTACTCGAACGTGGGCGCGGCGATGACGCCGGTTGGGGACCCGCCGAACGTGATCATCGCGACGAACCACTTCCTCTCGACGCACGGCATCTCGTTCGGGCGCTTCTTCATCCACATGTTCCCCGGGGTGCTGATGGCCATGGTGCAGTCGTACCTGCAGCTGCGCTTCAAGTACCGCAACATCAGCAACCTGGAGACGCCCGAGGTCGAGGAGCTCAAGCACGAGATCCTCGTGTGGGAGCGCGCGGCGGCCGGCATCACCACCTTCTCGCCCGACGAGGCGGTCGTGCGCGAGACGATCGAGAAGAGGATCAAGCGGCTGCGGCGCGAGCTCAAGGAGAAGACGTCGACGAAGACACCGACGGCCAACTACCAGGAGACGCTCGACCACCTCGAGGCCGAGTACCCGATCCGCAACAAGACGCTGCTGGTCAAGTCGGCGATCGCGTTCTTCTTCGTCGTCGGCCTGTTCGCGCTGCACTCGGTGCCGCATCTGATCCACCTGTCGCTCGGCTGGACGGCGCTGCTCGGCGCCATCCTGCTGCTGATCCTGGCCGACATCGAGGACATGGAGGCGGTGCTCGCCCGGGTCGAGTGGTCGACGCTGCTCTTCTTCGCCGGCCTCTTCATCCTGATGGAGGCCCTCACCGAGATGGGCCTGATCGAGGTCATCGGCGACCTCACCATCGACCTGATCCTGCGCGTGAGCCCCGAGCACCGACTGCTGCTCGCGCTGCTCATCATCCTGTGGGTGTCGGCGATCGCCTCGGCCTTCCTCGACAACATCCCCGTCACCTCGATGATGGTGAAGATCATCATCACGTTGTCGCAGAACAAGGACCTCATGTTGCCGCTGCACCCGTTGGTCTGGGCCCTCGCGTTCGGCGTCTGCTTCGGCGGCAATGGAACCTTGATCGGCGCCTCGGCGAACGTCGTCTGCGCCGGCGTCGCCGATCAGCATGGCTACAAGATCAGCTTCGTCGACTTCTTCTTGGTCGGCTTCCCGATCATGTTGGGCAGCGTCGCCACGGCCACGGTGTACCTGGTGTTGAGCCACGTGGTCTTCGAGTGGCACGTGCCCAAATGAGGGTCATTTTTGTTGTTGTTCTCGTTCCAAGTTCATTCAAGTATAGAACATTTAAATATACAACATTTGAAAATACAATGTTTAAATAGACAACATTTAAATACACAACGTTTAAAATCAAAACATTTACAACATTTTATTCTGAACAAGTTTCCCCCAATTACTTCATAACTCTTAAACGTTGTGGGTTTCGGTGTCACTTCCTGACTCCTTTTAAATTCAAGTGTTCTCTTGAACGGGCCCTTGACATTCACCGCCCAGTCGTACGTTCGCAGGTCTCATTTACTCAATAATTACAACTCCTTCATCCCCCCTCCACAAGGGTCGTCGGGGCCTCATCTGCAGCTATGCAAATATTAATTCCATCGCACATGACTTGCACAACCCCGACCAACAGCCGACCGTCGCCCATCGCGGCGAACCCCAGTTCGAGCCGTGGAACGGGTTCAGGTTTCAATTGCTCTTGCGTTAAATCCGTTTTCTCAACGCTCCAACGGAGGCGGGCGAAGGAGGGTCGCGATTTTGCTGTCTGGCAAGAGCACGAGTGGAAACAATTACCATGGCCCTAACGAGGATTATTTTCCTCGTCGTCGTCCTGGCGCACACAAGCGGCAACGGAGGCATAGAAACCCGGTACATGGCACGTGGTGTAGTCGTGGAGTCGCTCGCTAGGAAACCGAGCAGACAAGAGAGAAACAACCATAGTTGAAGAGATCTCCAACTGCAGGCTGGTCCAATCTACGGCCCGGGATGATTTTAAAAGCGACGAATTATATTTTTCATATTCATGTTTTTGGTTTCAATGATTGAGTCTTGATTTGGACTCATGATCTTTACATAAATCAAGTAGCTGATCGAAATAAAAAATATTGATAAATTAATTAATTTTCTCACAACCACCCAGAGGATCTGAAAAGTTGGAAACCCCTGATTGACGGGCTCAAAAGTAGTACCTCTCATGTGCCCACCTCGTTTAAATGAATGTATGTTAACAACATTGAAGAGCCAACCGACTACAGAAGCCAAAGTAGAAGGAGTAGTAGCAACAGTCCTTGCAGAAAGTAAGAAGAGTCGACAGTTGAAGAAACCCAGTGCTTCGTTAGCCTGGATTTTATTTTGTTATGAAGTGCTTGACAGATGTGGGGCTTCTTTTTTATTCCACCCCATTACATATGTAATACATAAGCTGTAATCCTTCTTGCTGCTTCTTCTCTTCCGTCTCTTCCGTCATAATTTCTATGTTTATCCAACGATTCAAGTAGCTTTAAATAGCTATCGACCAGTGTAGAGAAGAGCGAAGATCGTGTAATGTGGGGAATATCGTGTAATATGTGGTATATCGTGTAATGTGTGGAATATCGATTGAGAAATCCTTCTCGCAAGCCACGACCTCCACACCCATTGTGTGTTTTTTCGCATAGAACTCTCGGTTCACGCAATCAATTACCGTCTGACACAATTTTCTTCCTTATTGTTGGAGCGTTCGGTATGAATTAAGATATCCAGCAATAACAACTACTACAATATTAACAACAACTACAATAACATAAACGTTACCATAGAAATTACCGATAATTTGCTTAAGCCCTCTTGCAACAGTTTGGCAAAGAAAACAACAACAATAACAAAACAACAAAAACCACATCAACAACAACAGGTAATGCGCGAAAAAACATTAACTCGCCATCTACAAGCCCACAACGATCTCTCTATCTTGCTCTCACTCTCATCATTCATTCACTCGCTCCCTCCCTCCCTCGCTCGTTCGATCGTTCGTCCTTCCTACCTTCCTTCATCCACAATTATGCCATTCCATTCCCGGCCATTCGACCGTTTGGATCGGGCCTGGATTCTCTGTGAGATCCTTAAGGTGGGAATATAATAGTTCGATCGTGAGATGCGTGACTTTCGGGCGCAATGGGCGAGAGACGCGAAATTTCCAAATTAAATGTTTTCGTTCGTTCTTCAAATGATGAGTGAGTAGTTGTTCTTCTTCTTCTTATTCTTATTCTACTTCTTCTTGTTGGTGGTGTTACTATTGCTGTTGTTGTTATTATTGATTTTGATGTTGTTGGTTCTGATGTTGTTGTTCATCATGTGGTTGTTGCTGTTCATCATCATGCTTGATTTCCTCTTTCACCCCGCAAGTGTTTCCGAATAAGTTCTGAACGTCGGAAAGTTCTTAACATCTCAAACAGATACAAAAAATTAAAAACCAAAATGAAAAAAATAACAAAAAAAATGTACAAAGCAAAAAATCAAAAAAGGGAAAAAAGTTGAGTTGAGTTCGAGACGTTAACAAATGCATTTTAAAGTAGTATCTCGCTTTGTAAATTGGCCCCCATGTTTTTTGTGGTTTACGTTTTCCCAGACGAAACCGCGAAACCCAGTGGTTGGGGAGGGGCAGACGGCGGCAGTTGAAGGTGGAGGGGGAGGCGGTACCGCAACCAACTTGAAGCTTACAAGGATCCAGGGGGAACCTCGAATAGAAGGCACGCAGAAAAACACGACAAGAAAAATAACGCAGTATAGCACGAAATACAACAACTACAATAACTACTACAACAACAACAATAACAACTTCAACAACAACAAGAATAAAATCGACAACAACAAAACCAACAACAACACCAAGAACAACTTCAACAACAACAAATTAATCCACTCCTCGAAGCATTTGATGATGCCTCATTGTTGTTGAGCTCATGTGATGTGATGAGTTCATAGGAAGGTATTTTTAACCAAGGAATCCACTCTTCCTCTCTTCTTCCTCTCCGACGTTGTTCTTGTTCTTCTTCCGCTCCTCAGAACATTCTCACACAAAGTCCTCACAACATGTGTTTAATTTAATTTAAAACAAAAGTTTGCAATTTCTTGTTAGGAACTTTTTCAAAATGAAAAGAGCAGAAAACAAGAAGGGAGTGGATGAAATCGAAATGAAAAACGCATGTTTTCTCCACACATGCCTTGTCCTGAGTTCTTTATGACATGAACAAGTTAAAACTTTGCACAATAGAAAAAATCCCTATTAGTTTCTGGCTCTACAACTTATCGGGCTCACATAATGAGCGTAGGCTTCGCAGCGGCAGGTTCTTTAGTTGAGCTCTCGTGCGAGGGTTGACGCAGTCGCCTGGCAACCATTGTCTTGTGCCCACAATGCTGGGGCAGCTCGCGATTCCATCGTTTCAGTTTCAGGTTCCCTTCTCAAGACCCATTCTCGCGTCTTCGATTTGTGTCAACAACACCGGGTCGTATTGTGTTACCAAAATTAATTGCATTACAAGAGCCGACTAACACCTGATCCTGGAGCACGGCAGCCACGTGTTCAGGACGTCCTTTGTGTCCTTCGGTTACCTCGCTAAGCCTCCCACGCCACAGCCCACGAAGCGGAGTGAAATTTTACACAATCACTGCGAGTTCATTTTCGTAGGAAATAATCAAAAATAATCCAACCGAAAAAACAAAACCTGCGTTGCCGTTATGGTTTCGAATTTATGTACATTCCATATATCTTGAGGAAACACAATAAAACACGTTCAATACATCCGATCCGATACACGTGACCCGCCCCCAAAGAGTCCGCTAAGAAAATGTGGGCCACGGCATTTGGTTATGATTTTATTTTATTTTTGTTTTCTTCGTTTCCACGATCCAAATTTCACACAAACATCGGCCGAACCAAATTTCATCATGATCATCATCATCATCGTCGTCGTCGTCGTCATTATCGACAACTGATCGACGTTTAACGTATACGGATTTAATTAGTTTCGTTTCGCATTCCGATAAATGAACCAAAAATTTATGAACTTCGTGAAGAGCAAAACAACACCTTGATCTGGAAGAGGTGGAGGAGGAGGAGAAGGTGGATCAAGAGGAAGGGTTTAACACCGAGCACGATCATCGTGTTGTTGCCGATGTTGTTCATGAGTAACGCATATTTGCACGCCAACTGATAATTATCACACGCACACAATCACAACAACACTCTTTACGGCGAGAGACCTGAATTCGGTCAGAGGTTGTACCAGGGATGCCCCTATTTTGCAAGTTCTGGACGCTGGACACGGTCCATGGTTCGGGCTCAAAGCGGCTGCTTAATTTGCCGTAACCGCCCCCCAAACCTTTGGCGTGGCCCAACTCCATTGCAAGCGATCCGATCCTTTTTGTCGTAGACGATAATACGACGAAGGTTGTGATATTTAAACACCTGATATTGGCCGGCAGGTGGACCCGAATTTCTTTCGCTCTGAAGGCACCAAGAGCCAGATGCGCAGAGAGAGAGAAAGGGTTGAGAGGGAGACGAAGAGAAGGTGGTTGCGATGGAGACGAAGAGAAATAATATGGTGAAGAAGGTAAAGAAGAAGGTGGAGAAGAGAAAGAAGTAGGTGGAGAAGGTAAAGAAGAAGGTGGAGAAGAGAAAGAAGTAGGTGGAGATGGCAAAGAAGTAGGTGGAGATGGTATGGAATAGGTGGAACAGTCTTCACGCATGCGTGCAGTTAATTAAAATACATATGGCGAGGAGGAAATCATCTCACTCATGAGAGACGTGTTGACGTGCCTTATTGATTCGTGATTCCTGCGTTGGCCCAAACGACGACTTATCCTTCGCAGCTCAAGGAAATGTGGCTGGATTTGGAGTGGGGCATGAAGGAATTATTTTCTCATAACAACCCTCGCATAAATTCCACCAAAACGAGATGGCAATAAATTTGTGTGCAACTTTTTTTCCTTCGCTCTTTCTTTTGCGGATCGTTATTATTATTATTTATTGAGAAATGTATGGATTTCGTTTCTTTTCACATGTTTCAGCCGTTGGATGCGGGTGGGTGGAGAGGAGGGAAATGATAATGATAGTAATAATAATAAAAGAGCAAACTTGAGCGATGGCAATAAGACAGCTCCGCTTTAAGTGGCAAATTAAATACCGAGCGCGAGCGGATCGATGGGGAATTCGGGTTTTGGGCTTTATTTAAATAACAGTTAAAGCCATTCACTTGGCCGCGGCCGAGTGAGCGGCTTTTAAAGTTAATAGCGATATTTTATGTAAACAATTTCCATCATTTAACATCGACAATGAAGACTTGACGAATGGAAGTGCGCCAACAACAAAAGATCGAAGGAAGGAAACCCCAAAAAACGGCGAAATTAGGATAAGAGAACAACAAAAGGAAATCCTCACAAATTTAATGCGAAACCGAGTGACTGAGTTTTTTTTTATTTTGAATTTTTATCGACGAAAATCAAGCGGCAATAAAAATAATCGCTCATTCCACATCGTCATATTTTACCCGAAAAAACGTCTGTCTCAATTTTGATCGTAATTTCATATCTGTGAACAACGAAAAGCGATTTTTCTTCATGTTGTCTACCGTAGGCCAGGACGAGACGTCCAAATCGATGGACGGACAGCGGTCGGACAGATCATTGGATGGATCTTTCGATACACCGAAAGAGATGGAAGACGAGACGGGTTAGGATGAGATGGAGAGAGAGAGAGAGAGAGAGAGAGACAGGACCAAACGGACGTGTCCCGAACAAGAGCGAAGAGACGGACGGACAGACGAAGGAACGCCAATTGCTGTGGAATGTTGAAATTTTTGTGAATTATGATATTTGCAGCTACAACAAAAATAACAACAACAAAAATATCAGCAACACCAACTCAACAATAACAACAATAACCACAAAAACAAGAAGAAGAACAAGCCAAACCGTGAAGCAAAAACAACATCAACTCGGGTCACGATTATCTGCGTAAATCCTTGACCATCATCATACAATATTTTCCAAGCTTCTTCGATCGCTGACGCCGCCGCCGTTTCTGCCTTGGACTCGGATGCCTGCCGATCGCCGATCGACCCCGGCAGACAAATTTCAACCTTTAAAACTCTCCGCACTTCTATAAAATAAACCAATTTTGAACGTTGTTGGCGGAAAATTATTGGTCAATTTGTTGATCTGCAAACTCATAAATAAAATGTGTTGCTCTCGTTTTTCTTCGTCTCCCCCACTCTCGTTCTATCTCTATATCTCTGTCGATCTCTCTCCCGATTCGCAGATTTGTGAGGAGAATTCGGAGTCTTCGCATTTAACGGCTCCTTTGGAGGAGAAGGAGGCGTTTCCTGAAGTCCCCAGGGATCTATGACAAGGAAATATCTAAGGAAGATCCGTGTAACAAAAATCTCTCAATAGATTCTCGACGATCCTTTCCTCCCACTCCTATTCGGACAATAAATAATCGATATACTGGAGAAAACATATACGGCGGCGATTAAAGGGAATTAGCAATCAATGTTTTCGAAAAATGTCATAAACACTGTAATTGATTTCCGAACAGCGGCAGGGCGTAAAATAATCTCCCCCGACACAATGGCAATGAATACACAGAGAGAAATAAACACCGAAACCATGTCGTAAAATCAATAAACACAACACACATTTACATGACAGACACTAAAGATGATACAGAAGGTACCTGCTGTCCATGGGGTGTCCCCAGGTTTCGAGCAGAAGAAGAATCCAAAGATGAAGAAGAAGAAGACACTCGCACGCACACATCGATAGCGAGTGAATGAGTGAGTGAGCGTGTCTGCGTCTGTGTTACCATAAAACTGCAAGTTAATGGAGCTCCCCGATGTAAAGTGTTAAAGCATGACAGTCTGGAAGATAGACAACAACAACAACACAAATAGACCATAGAATGTCAACCGTAACAACAACAACAACGATGAGTATAGAGCAAAACATAATCGGATTATTATCATACGCGCCAGAAAAACAATTTTAAGATCATCACAACGATCGTCGTCGTCGTCGTCGTCATCATCATCGTCGCCAGCATCGCCTTCGCCATCGTCATCGTGGTCATCATCATTAACATCAAATTACCACAAATTCATGACAAGCTCGGCCTCCCAGACGCAGAAAACATTCACACTTGGTCACCTCTGCTTTTGCTGCTGCTGTCTTTCGTTTACAACAATATCAACAGAAACACCACCAACAACAACTATAATAAGAACAACAACATCGAAGTTGTATTCTCCTCTCTGTGATAAAAATTAATTTATTGCCAATGACTCCCGCGCCCAGATGAAAACGAAAATGTATTTCTCTCTCTCTCTCTCTCTCTCTTGAGTTTCGTTTGTTTGTTCCTCGCCTTTAAAAGTCTCCTTGCTTTCGCGTTGAAAACGTTTTTAAATGTCGAATGTGTTGAACTCACCATCATATCGCCGATTGTTGTTGGTGTTGTTCGCATTCTGGTCCGTTCCACCATTGATGCGACAGAGCTTTCGGAGGAGTATCATCGTCCCATGGGCGTCTCGTTTATTTATTGATAATGCGCCGATGTTTCACAGTCGTCTCTCTCTTGCTCTCTCTCTCTCTCTCTTTAGTATTTTGCGTATTTCTACTTTTGTAGTATTTTGTTATTTTCGCTCCACTCGTTGGCAATTTCCACAAAACGCCCACATTTACAAAATGTGTTACAAATCGTCGAAACGCCCTCTGTCCACCCGGACTCGGACTCGAACCGTGGACCGTGGGGGAATTTATCAGCTAGCGGTTCAATTAAGTTGCAAATTTAATCCGCATTAAATTATGGATTAGGACATTGTTGCCGAGTTCATTGGGCAATTGCCATAGGCCGCGTTTATGGACAGTGGGACGAATGGTTGATTTCAATTTGCACTTATTTCTTCTTGTTTTAATTTATGCTATTTTAGACATCAATAGCGTTAATACAATTAAATTAAAAATTAAATTCACACTTTTGAAATATTCCCAAAAATATTCGTCGTCGTTAAAAATCGTTATGATTTGATTTGATTACTATCACTTCCGTTTATCACATCACTCCGTCGACCCAACGAAACATACGAGACACGATAATGCGCGTGTTTATGAGCTCCTTAGTTGATTGAGGCGACTCCTTACCGAAGCACACAACAACTCATTACCAACTGACATCCGCGATTAGTCGCTTGTCTTCCGCAAACGCCAACTCAATTCCGGCGCAAGTTGTCAACTGAAGCCTCACACGCCGTTCGATCGGAAACCACGTGTGTTGCGAGAGCGAGAGAGGGCGAGACGGTGAAAACGAGACGCACGGCAAAGGTGAAGGGGAGGGGGGAAAGTCGTCAGGTTTACGAGACCGCGAACGCGACCGCTTGACCAGCACGTGCCCAGGAAATCTCCGTCGAGGAACCGCAGTCTAATCAAGTGCAACGGCAACAAAAACGACAACAACCACTGCGACAAAAACAACTTGTGTGACGAACCCTCGGACGAGAACGAGCCAAAAGAGAACCTTGGGTCGTCGTCTTCTGGCGTCTCGTTGGTAAGTTGACACCTTCTTCTTCTTCTTTAACCGTTTCTCAACACCTTCCGATTGGTTATTTTTTGTTCATTTCATGTTTTGTTTTCTCCTTTATCGTTATTGTTTCCGTTAAGTCGCACTTGACGCTTCGACTTATGTGTGATTTTTAAGAAATTTCGCTTTTTTTTCGTGTGGAAAACCATCCGGTATCGTATCGAGGGCGCTTAGAGAAGCTTAACCTACTGCTTGCGCCGATATCAAAAACTATATTAAAGTGAGTTTCATCCGAGAGCCTCCGCCTCATGCTCTGTTACTAGCATCAGTGAAGGGTATTGAGAGCTAGAGAGTGCGAGGGAGAGAAAAGTTTCTACATGGTCCGTAAGGTAGAGTCAATTCTATCACTGATGTGTTGTTGTTGATGGGGTATCATTTCACGCTTTGATACATTCGAAGCCCGGCTTTAGGTAAGAGTTTTCCTGTATGTGGCCCAGACATGCAAGCGGTCGTTCGGTATCGCACCTGGGGGAGCCGAATGTTTTTATATTTTTCTTCTTTTAGCAAAAATAGGTGGGTAAGGTTATTACATAGTTATCATGCATTGCGTTGTGGTATCGTACTGCATTTGCGTTGTTGCTCATTAGGCTGGTCACAGAAGCATTAAAACAATTAAATTTATTTAGAATGTGGTGGATGGTAACGCGGTGGAAGAAGCTTCGGTCTCTACATATGGGGGCTACCACTTCACAATGGGGCATCTTGCCACTCCTCCAGATGCCCTCATGCATATGTTTGAGGTCTGTTAAAGTAATGTAAAATTTCAGATCATACACATCATTTTCACAACTCCTCAGAAGTGTTTGTATAGAAATCGCAACTCATTGTAATTTTCCATAACACATTTCCGGTTGGATGAAATATCTCCACATCACTAATTTCAGAACCATACATCCTGCTCGACTACTGTGCTCTACCAACCTGAACGCAAAACCCCATAACTTCCACCTTTTGCAAGTAATTTGTTGTTTGTAAGTTTCTTACACATACTTCATATTGCTCCATTGTGGTGATTGTTGTTGTTGTTGTTGTTCTGTCCACCCGTTCAAACCAAGCATAGAGTTCAACATATTTTTAAAGCATTTCCAACTCATCACTGTCCATTGTTTTGGAAAATGTAAACGACGTCGAGGAAAATGGGGGAGTGAAGAATAAATCACGTTAGCGTGGAAAAACTAAATTACTCAAGAGAGTTGGAGTCAAATTTACCATTGGTTAGTTTTTACATAATATACTTGTGGTACAGAAAACACTTACATAGGGATTTTTATGTACCATTTCTCTACTTTTACTTATGTATTTGCGGTCGTCGAAGCTTAAAAAAGGGGAGCCCCGTTGAAGTCGACGTAAGGAAACCGAACTGAAAATAGAAAACCCACTCGAGCGAAGATCCCGCGACACCGCGCTTGTCTTGTCGAGTTCTAAATTGTGAGAGGTTCTATTTTCAAATCATCCTTTATCAAATAATGACAGCAACAACGACGACATTCAACCGGTGCCGTAACCAGGTGTTGAGGCTCCTTCGAGGGGGTCCTTCATGGCAACAAATGGTTACCATGATGATGCATAACAACATGTAAATAGTTATAGAGGTATAGAGGAAATTGAGTGGGATATTGTTAAGTTCATCGAGAAACCTCAGAGAAGCTTCAAGGAAGATTCCTTGGGAAACCTCAGAGAAGCTCAGAGAAGGAAGATTCATTGGAACTCAGAGAGCTAAGGAAGATTCCTTGGGAAACCTCAGAGAAGCTCAGAGAAGGAAGATTCATTGGGAAACCTCAGAGAAGCTTCAAGGAAGATTCCTTGGGAAACCTCAGAGAAGCTCAGAGAAGGAAGATTCATCGGGAAACCTCAGAGAAGCTCAGAGAAGGAAGATTCATTGGGAAACCTCAGTGAAGCTTCAAGGAAGATTCCTTGGGAAACCTCAGTGAAGCTTCAAGGAAGATTCCTTGGGAAACCTCAGAGAAGCTCAGAGAAGGAAGATTCATTGGGAAACCTCAGAGAAGCTTCAAGGAAGATTCCTTGGGAAACCTCAGCGAAGTTTCGAGGAAAATGTCGACAACTGCCACGACGAAAGTATTCGAGAATGCGGAGATGGCGGAAAAGTTTCGCCGTCTGCACCAGAAAGTGCAGCAACACGAGCTGATGCGAACTCCCCGAGCCGACATGGAGCACGCGAAAATCATAGCGATGCAGCACAAGGGACTCGGAGCGATACGAATCACCCTGAACGACATCGAGGAAGGAGTGAGTTCCACTGAAGAGGGGAAAACTTTAAGAATATTTATGAATAAACCATTTCTCAGATTAACATGTATCCCTATGGACTGGAGACGCGTCAGTCCATCGGCAGTTCGACAGACTCCGAGTCGATCGGGTGGACGGCGAAAAAGTCGGCCACGCGCCGTGTGATGCCGTACATCAAGATCACACTGCGCAAAACCGAATGCATTCTGCTGTACGAACAACGGAGCTGCACCGTGCTGCGCGACACGGACGAAGGACGCGAGGTCGAGGAGGACAACAAGCTGTACGATCACCTCACGGCGGGCAAGGGCAGCATGCGGCGCAGGGCGGACGCGGAGGCCCAGACCACGGAGGTGCTGTACAAGACGCGCGAGGCGAACACGGAGACCATCCGGACGGGTCAGGTGGGCTCGTATGTGTCCAACTACGAGATGTTCGACACGTACAAGGACCTGGAGGCCACGACGAAGAGCATCGAGGTCGAGGGCCAGCAGAAGCTGGAGGTGACCACGTACAAGGTGCGCGGCGTCGACAGGTTCATCGAGATCAGCCGCCACCCCAGCTTCCAGCTGGCCGTCATGCTGACCAACCGCATTCTGGCCGGCAACGTGTTCGAGGAGAGCCAGCGACGCTTCCGCAACATGAACATGCCCGACCCGCTGGCCACGGACGTGCGGTACCTGTATCGCCTGCAGGTCCTCTGGCGCTACATGCCCCAGTTCATCGACGACGGCGCCACGCGACGGGCGGTCGCGGACATCAGTTGGTGCCGGCCCAACGGCGACATCCTGGCCGTGGCCTACGGCATCTACTCGTACTCGGCGAAGCAGCTGCCGCGCGACGGCTGCGTCTGCGTCTGGAACATCAAGAACCCCGTCAATCCCGAGCGCTACTTCCACTTCCCCGTGCCCGTCGTGGCGGTGGAGTTCTCGACGCTGGTGCCGCAATTGCTCGCCGTCGGCTTCTACGACGGCAGCGTCCAGGTGCGGGACATCACGAACGCCAACCACCCGCCGGTCGCCGTCTCCCACCGCAGCACCTCGCCCAGCTACGAGGCAATCGTGGCTTTCCGCTGGACCAAGGACTCGGTCAAGGACGATGACGACGACGACGACGACGACTCGGTGCTGCAACCGTTTCTGGCTCTCTCGCAGGATGGCTCCGTGACCAAGTTCCGCATCGTCAACAGCCCCGAGCTGTTGGGCTTCCACCAGATGGTGCTCGATCGCGTGGAAGGTGTCGTCGAAGGACTGGAAGTGCAGCGACCCTGGGATCGTGTGGAGGCCAATCGTCGGCCGCAAGGGCTCAATCTGTGCTTGCACCCATTGCAGCCGGACATCTATTACATCCTGACCGACGAGGGATGTCTGCACAAGTGCTCCACGATCAATCCACATCAGTATATCGAGGTGTCGCAAGTCCACGAGGCGGGCGTCAATTGCATGGACTTTTCTCCGTGGTCCCCGAAGTTGTTCCTCACCTGCGGCAACGATTGGTTTAATTCCTAAAGAAAATCTATAGTAGATGGTACTGACTTTCTCCCTTTCAGGTGCATTCGCATTTGGATGGATGGCATTTTCAAGCCGATCATCACCCTTCAGAACGCTGTTGGCCCCGTACACTGCGCCTACTGGAGCAAAACCCACTCGACCATAATAGTTTCAGCGAATCGAAACACGATCGATATCTGGGATATACGACGCAGCACCCTGCGACCCATCTCATCCACCAATTTGGAGAATTGTTCCTACAACACAACGTTCAAGTGGGTTTCCAATGGTTTCCGAACTTTGAAGGATATTTATACAATGTTTATACTATAGGTTGTCCAACTGTGGCCGCTCGCTGGCCATTGGCAATGAACGCGGCGAAGTGACGATGTTGGCCTTCGAGGACATGCCGTTTCCATTGCACTTTCAATACGGGGAGCTCGAAAACGCGATCTTCAGGGAGATCTCCAACGACGCCCAACTGACGAGGCAAGTGAGAAGCCTCGAGTACTTTGGCTATCCAAAGAAATAGGGGAAGGCAAGGCGTGTCTAATGGCATTAATGAATTATCTGTGCAGTGCTTTTCTAAATAAATAATTTTGTACACTGGTCAAATAGGAAGGAATGAGTTGGTATTTTGTATATAGAGAGGGGAAAAATTGGATGTTTAATAATTGAAATGGGTATACAAATTATTTTAGAATTTTTTAAATTACCAAATTTTATGAATTGCTTTGAGGAAATGCCAAATTTAATTTAAGGTATGATTTCGCTCAGTGGATTTGAACCACCTGAAGTTTTCTTTATCAGCACCCTGTTGAAACCTTTGTGAAATACTCAGGGTTTTGTTATGCATATGTTAGCCGAGTTCCAGTGGCTTACACAAAGAAGGCCAAAAAAAACAAAAGCATGTCGAATTCTTTTTATCAGAAGAAAACTCCACGAAGTGCCAACAACGAATAAATTATTTATTTCAATTTTCTTTGCCTCCAGTGAAAACTCAATGTTGATCGATCGCGGACAACGGAACGACAAATAGTAGAATCATTCCAAAGAGAACTCAAAGTACTCACAGAGATCGATTCCAAAGATCTTCAAATCTGCGGTTTGCCGTCAAGTGTTCCGAGATCAAGTTTGTTTGTGGTCGTTGGTGATTTGCGATTTATTACAACTAAACATCAACAATCACCTGTGATTTGACGAGAGCAGCATTTATTATCCATTGAAGTCTCCGAGATGTCGCAACTCAGTTTCGTGGTGCCGATCCGGATGTCGGAGCGCCGTTCGATCCAGTGCATCCCACCGCCCTACAGTGCCGAGAAATCGCCCTACACCCGGGTGAAGGACTTCTCGAAGGTGGTCCGCCATGAGGTGCAGACGATGCAGCGGAAATTCCACGTGAGGCCGTGCAAGGTCATTTTAGTTGGCGACGTTTCCGTGGGCAAAACCACTATTGTCAATAGGTCTGTTGTTATTCGAAATTAAAGATCCATCACTTCTGTGATTTGTGTTTACCCATATTCTAGGTTTTGTTATGATAAATTCCAAGCACACTACAAGGCGACCATTGGCGTGGACTTCGAGATCGAAAATTTCACCATCCTCGGTCATAATTACTGTTTGGAAATGTAAGTAGATCGTTTTTGATACTCAAACGGCGTTCTTTTAGGTTCGGCCAAACCTTTATGCACTTTGAAACTAATTGGCCGAACGTTTTTTTTAGCCAATATTCTTAGGTCCGTCAAACCTAATGGATTTTGATAAAAATTTGAAATTTGGAAAAATCTATTTTTTTTTTTTCAAAATTGAAGTATGAGAACGAATATAAGAAAATTCGTGTAAATACCGAATACATTTTTCGCCCGGACTATTTATTGAGTACTAAGCACCGATTACCTATCTGTATTGCACCATCACTAGGGGTCTCACGAGTAATTTCGAACACATGTTTATTAAACACAGCTACATACTTATTTCGAATTAGAACACAGCTCGGAAATTTCGTAATTCATTTGAATTTCTATGAAAATGTTTAATATTAAATAATAAAATAATTAATTTTAATAATTTCAACTTTAAATACAAAATAAAAAATATATATATTAATAATAATAATGAATACCTTGATTTCCACAACGAATGCACCATTTTTAATGATTTCCTTTTACTGTATTAGGTGGGACACCGCTGGCCAGGAGCGTTTTAAATGCATCGCTCAATCATATTATCGAAATGCAAACAGTAATTAATTTGGACGTTAATTTGAAGAGTACGTCATTTTTAAATTAAATTCCTTTCAGTCATTGTTGTTGTATTCGATATGTCCAATCAGGAAACACTCAACTCGGCAACAACTTGGCTCAAAAACGCACTTGCTGTTAATTCCATTCAGAAGCCCCTTATTTTTCTTGTTGGCACGAAGTCTGATTTGATGGTACGATATTATTACAGAATTAATTATTTTCGGAGATTTATTTGTAACGTATTTTGTAGTCCCGAGACGATTTTCTTCGGACGGAAAAGCTTGCCTCCGAGGTAGCCGAAGGTATAAAGGCCGAATATTGGTCGGTTTCGGCACGCACGGGTTTCAACATTGTGAAGTTTTTCCATCGAATCGCCGCACTCGCCTTTGAGTCTGCGATGAAGGAGGCGATTATTGAACAAAACATCATTGAGAAATCTCTGGGAAAACAAGAAAAATTAAGTAAATAAAAAAGTTAATTCTACAAAGAATATTATTAAAAACAAATTGTATTTTACAGATTTCCCCAACAATTTATCATGTAACAAATGCAGCTCTATGCAAAAGTCTTGTTTTTGTTGAATATTTCAAACTTTTTTCATAATTAAGAAAATGATTAAATAAATTGAAATAATAACAATCGAAATATTTGTTTAAAATATTATGCTATAATGGTTAGACTGAACATAAATAAAACTCAACAGTATTAAAATTTAACAAATTGATTTAAAATAATTTTATTGATTTAATTTTTGAACACTCACGTAATCAGTAATACTTTTCAAAACACTTCCGAATATATATATAAAATCACATTTTCGCCATTTTCGAATTCGAATTTCGAAAATGAGAACTTCCGCCAGTTTGACAAAGACGAAAAATTTTCCTTTCCATTCCTTTTTTTCGTAGAAATGGCACCCAAAAAGCCAACAGAGAAATCCGGTAAGGAAATTTTACGAAAAATTGGCGAAAAAATACAGAATTTTAATGTGAATTAAATCAGGACATGGTTTTGAATCGATGTGTGTTATGAATTTGTTGAATTTTTGTGAATTTATCGAGAAAAATGTGAAATTGTGGAAAAGGTTCCGACATGTTGCGAGCCACGCGGTCGTGCGAATCGAGAATCGATGTGACTGACAGTTGAAGTGACAACTAAAAATAGAAATTTCTGTGGAAATTAATCTAGAAACGCCTAAAAGAAAGAATTTAATGCAATTTTCAGTAAAAATAGGGAATTAACTAATATTTTGGTGCAAATAACGTCTGGATAGTCGAATTGTTTATATGTATTTAATTACGAACATAACCTCACTATTGGCTGACGACATGGTTTTCTAACATCTTGTTATTATTTTTCATTTTAGCCAAGGCTGGTGACAAGAAGCCAGAGAAGAAGCCAGCGGCTGCTGCCGCTGGTACTTCAGGCGCAGCTAAGCCAGCTGCCGCTAAGCCAGCTGCAGCTAAGCCCGCTGCTGCTGCCAAGAAGCCAGCTCCTGCTAAGAAGCCCGCTGCTGCTGCTGCCAAGAAGCCCGTGGCAAAGAAGGCTGCTCCAGTCAAGAAGACCGCCGCTGCTAAGCCCAAGGCTAAGGATGCCAAGAAGAAGGCCGCTGGCAAGAAGCCACAGTCCATCTTAGCCAAATTGTCGGCTAAGGCTCGTGCTGCTGCTAAGGGCAAGAAGGTTGCTGCCAAACCTGGCGCCAAGTTGCAGAAGGGAACTGCTAAGGCTAAGGCTATTGCCCTGTTGAAGGCCAAGAAGGTGCAAACCAAGGTAAGATATTGCAATTGGAATATTATTGTGTGTCAATATGAGGATAATTAAGGAATCTCACTGAGTTCTCAAGACTATGAAAACATAATCCATCTGATTTATTGTTTACATTCGTAAACTTACGAAATGTTTGTAAACGTTGCTAATGTTATGTTATTCTTATTAAACTTTGTAGATTGTGAAGGGAGCTTTTGGTACCCGTACACGCAAGGTCCGCACTAGCGTGATCTTCCGCAGGCCAAAAACCCTGAAGCTGCCACGCAACCCTAGGTACCCAAGGAAGTCGGTACCAAACAGGAATCGGTAAGCAATACAAATACAACTTTTGATTGAAAAGTAGCTAAAAATAGTTCTTTAATGTAGCATGGATGCTTACAACATCATCAAATACCCATTGACGACTGAAGCCGCCATGAAGAAGATTGAGGACAACAACACTTTGGTCTTCTTGACCCACCTGCGCGCTAATAAGAACCACGTTCGCGCTGCTGTGCGTAAACTCTACGACATTAAGGTTGCCAAGGTCAACATCCTGATCAGGCCCGATGGTCAAAAGAAGGCCTACGTGCGTCTGGCCCGCGATTATGATGCTTTGGATATTGCCAACAAGATCGGCATCATATAAACGGTTTACTATTATATTTGTTTTTTATAGAAACTACAAAACGGATGAAAAAAGTAAATTTTATCTTACAATAAAATACACACCAAAAACAAAATTTTTATAGACAGACTGAATTTAAATATATTTTGGCCCTATTTTAAAATTGTTAGGGAAGAGATAGGATTTTTTTTTACATTTTTCTTACAGATATTTACGAACATGCTGAAGAACTTAGTGGAATGAATATATTTTCAACGTTTTCTTGAAAGGTGAGCTTAAAATAGATGCAGATCTTTTAGTGTAGTGATGATTTATTGAAGGAATCTCAATGACATTCAATTCCATGAAATCAAATTATTTTACTGAATTTATATAAACTACTACTCTTTACTCTTATTATTATAATTTTATTAAAATAGTATTTACATTTCTTTTCAGTTTCCTACTTTTCTCTGTTGTTTGTTATCAACCTCTAGCAAAAGGTAAATATCAATTATGAACATCCTTTCATAAATTGTGATGATTTTATGAAGGAATCTCATTGATCATTTTATTATGGCATGAAAACATTTATATCTTACTGATATCATAATAATGTACTGATTGTATTTTTAAATATTAACGTTTACTAATAAAATTTATTCTTTCTTACAGTTAGACCTCGCCTGGATACTTGGAACGAAAATTTAATTTATCTAACATAATACAATTTTTAATTTCTAACAATACCAAAATTACATGTATTTGAAAATAATTAAATGAATAAAGAACAATAAGTGAATATTATTTTTACTCATGATTGTAGTTGGACACTGAAACATTCTAGCAAATGTAGATAGAAACTGAACCTTTATCTAAATATATAGTAAGGTTTAATTGAAACCTTCCCTTTTAAAATGTTCATTGACTCAAATTGATTAGTATTTTATTAAATTTGTGTGCGATATTCATTAATTTCAGTATAAATTGCACCTTATTTAATATATGTATGTTGAAAAAATCTCACTAAATCGTAAGTTACAGAAATATTTTTTAAAATCGGGTTATCTGATTATAAAGTGTGCATTGTGTGTGTGTTGTATTAATAATGCTAATATTTTCGCAAATTGATTCTGGATATAATACGAAAAAAAACAGCACACGTACGATTTTATTTTTGTATTTAAATATGCTTTAACGAAAAAATCTTAATTATTTATACCAATATTTGAATTTAACCCAATAAATTTTATATCAAATTATATTACAAGTTTAATAAATTAATTTTTTAATCATGATTATGAAATTCTAATAACGAAATCATTCATTCTTCATTGAGATTTGAATTAAAATGTTTTTGTATATGGACAAAATATTACTTACTTATGATTAACATTGGAAACTTAGACTATATGTAATATATTTTGCAAACAAAATTTTCGCGGCGATTTTTTGGGGTCCCGGCTCCGTGTAGCAACCCTGGAAATGGCGCAAATGGCGACCGCGACCGACCCTGTCTTTCTCTTGCTGCTGTCAAAAAAATATAAGCGACGACAAACAGCAAATTTTGCAATTTTCGGAAGTTTTATGGAGTTTTTATTAAATAAATAATAAAGAAAAAGAATAATTATAAACTGAAAAACTATTTAACATTGGTATGTGCAGAAATCATGTACATCGATTGTAGCGGAAATTGAATAATTTTCTTTATCGGTGTTTTTATAGGTTGCAAGTGGTTCTGGAGCAATTTCCAGACTTGGCAAAGGCAAGTAAGGGGAGCGCCAGGGTACCAAATAAACCCATAGAAGTAATCTGCAATATTACACAACATCATGTATAATGGGATTGGATTGAACACTCCGCGCGGGTCAGGAACCAACGGCCATGTCCAGCGGAATTGGGCCTTTGTACGACCCGGCAAAAAGGACAACACAACATATAAGTCGGAAGACGATTTGAAGAAGTTGGATGCGTCGTTAAATCGCCCGCCGAATAAAGAAATACTTGACCATGATCGAAAGCGCAAAATAGAAGTTAAATGCATTGAATTTGAGGAAATTTTAGAAAAACAAGGGTAAGTAAATGTGGATTTAATACATAGAATCGATGAAACAGTACATTTTATGTTATTAGTCATTGCTGTAGGAAAAGTAAGGTTTAAACTCAGGAAAGATAAGTAATCAAATATTAATTAAATTGTTTGTTAGTTGATTCAAATGAATATTTAGGAATTCATATGTGAGGAGTAGCATGCACGTGTTCTAAAATCCACTTACATCCTTCCCAATACTTCCTAAGGTTCTGTTGACGTCACAACAAATGTAACATTTTCCCAAAAAGCAGTCATATGTTTTCATAGTACTCTCTTTTTCCAATTTGCGCTCTTTGTAATCACACCCCAGTATTACACTGTTCGGAGCTTTATTCTCCACTCACCCTTTGTAGAGTTTAGTCACGTTACATTCAGCTCCAAGATAGGGTGGAAAACTGCATTTAGCTGTAGATATTATTTCATAATTGCCTAGTTCGCTGAACGTTACGTACCTTTAACTAACAAGAGCCCCTTGTAAAATTTTAACATTGCTAAGAAATTCTCTAAAAATTAACACAATAACAAATAAAACATAAAAGTGAAATAACCTAAACAAGTTATATATTTCTCGTGAATAAAACAACACAACTGGATAAAGTAAACTCTTATTTAGTCCTCGTAAATCTATCGATCTTTCAATGGTATTCTGTGAAAAGGTAAAATAACTGTGTCAATAATATACTTTGAATTGAGGAATGAAAATGCTAATATAATATCTTCCTTGAGTTAATGTGACATTGTTAGTAATGAATATTAAATAATATTTCAGGCGAACTCCGGAGGAAATAAAGACAAAAGTTGATTCATATCGTCAAAAATTAATGGGACAAGGAAAAACTGATTTGCCAAAGGATGAATTCGGTAGAATAGCGTAAGTAAATACATTTTTTAAGTTGAAATACATTTTTTTGGTAGATAGTCAAAAATTGAAAATAAATTTATAGTATTTATATAAAATGGAAAATTTAAAAACAGAAAATATTGAACATATAGGCATTATTATATTTTTCATTGGTATATATTAATTCTAAGATTTACAAATGGTGTCAAACAAAAAACCTTAATTGTTATATACCACCTTGAAAATCAATAATTTTAATTGTTATAAAATGTGGAAACGTTTTTGCAATCTTGCACATGATTTTCCGTTCTCCCACCCTGGTTGCGTACAATTCCTGTCAAATGGGGATGTATTAAGGACAAACAACCCTCGGAAAGCTGCAATCTCCGCACTTGCTCTTTTTCCACCACCAAGTGTACAGCGGAAGCTGTTCTCTACTTCCAAAAATTTCGAAAATCAGTGAAACTCAGTCTTCCGTAGTCACAGTATGA
The DNA here is from genome assembly GCA_017309665.1 of Coelopa frigida. NCBI lineage: Eukaryota > Metazoa > Arthropoda > Insecta > Diptera > Coelopidae > Coelopa > Coelopa frigida. The sequence goes on from CM029563.1 coordinate 25,023,390, forward strand.
CAAATATTATACTTTTTTTTAATCAATTTATACTACAATAAAAAAGTGAACAAATTAGTAAAAACAATATCGACATGCTCACAAGTGAAGAATTCAATAAAATATCAGGATAAAATGAGTTTAAAGTATAAGAAATGGAAAACCGAAGCGTTGGATGAAAATTGGAAAAATCAATACTAGCAACGATGAGACCTTATAAGGAGCTCCAAATCGAGGAACGCTATGCAAACCTAATAAATGGAGTGTGACTCAGTAGTTAAATTGATTGAACAAAATATTATAATTCTTGAAATATTTTAATGACTTCACTTCAAATTAAGAGAAAGCAGAAATGAGAAAACGAAGAATATATTGAATTACGTATACGAAAAACTTGTGTGGCCTCAAAGTCACCCTCTACCAACGTACAATGGAGTGCATAGAAAATCTGCCCCCAAATGAGATTAGGGGATTAATCGTATAGAACAAACCAACACTGTATAAACGTGTATATTGAAGGTATAAGAGGAAAGGAAATAAGGAATAAAAATGTAACAATAAGCAGCAAATCGCCATTGAAAGTCTTCCATTAATTAGTTGCTATTGTAATTTACAGTAAGAAACATTACTATATTTGCTACGGACAAATATAAAATTATAAATATATATAAAGCGAAAAACTATATATTAAATACTTAGTCAAAATATATCTAGAAATGTACTGACATACACTAAAAAATCGTTAATAATAATCCAATGTCTTCCAAGTAACTAAAAGTTAAACTATTGAACAAACGAATGAAAAAAATCCACTGTCATCCATAAGAATAATTAATAAATAAATAGAAACGAATTCCAATACAATTTTGAGAAGAATAAAATTTTGATTATAAAAAATTATAATAATAAATATATATATAAATATTTATTAAAAATATATATGCGTTGTCCAACGTCATCTTAACGATAATGGAGTTTAAACAAATGATTTTGCAGTGTAAATGAAACTACTTTTACAAACATATATTAATCAAAGGTCTTCCACAAAACTAAACAAATTAAATCGAACGTCTTCTCAAACATATATTTTTATAAACAAATTTTATAATAATTTGGAGAGATTCCAAAATGCTCTCTTCACAAGTGTGTAACAACGCTGAGGCGGGTTTAAATGTTCTTAAACTCAAAAAGCGTAAACGTCGTCGGAAGCGTTCATCAGCCGCGACCACCTTCAGCATGGTAACAAACAGCACAACAGCAACAACAACCGCAACGTCTACTATTTTAAATAATGCAACCAAATTGAAACAATACTTTCAACATGATAACCGACAAGCAACGATACTCAATTTCACCACTGAAAGTGAACTCAACTACGCGGCAGTAGCAAAGAAATTTAAACCGCTCAAACCAACTCACCTTCCACATCACCCAAATTTCCAAAAGAGCAAAAAACTCTACAATAATAAAACATACAAGAAGAGAACCAACGCATTGCTCTCGCCGACGTTTGACAAGCGACAAACATTGCAGTCGCTGAATTGTTCTTGCGCATGCGCCACTCACGCTGGATTACCAATGACGTCCTGTTGTCAAAACAATAATAACAACAATCTCATTCCGTTTGAGTCAGCTGTTCTACGGGAAGTCTACAAAGTGTTACCTCCAACCACTTCCAAAAATGTTACTTCCTACCCAGCATTACAACAATTGGAGCAAAGTCATTTGCCGGCATTGCTTGAATTGTTGAAACAGTCTTCTTCGACACTTCTTAACACTTTGATTCTTGGCAACAATGCTCAAAATCAGCTCACAACTAGCTTGTGCCAAAAGGAGTTAAGAAAGTTCCTGAGGTAACAATAGCGATTTCGAATATAATTAGATATTTATATTTTTTGATTAGTCTGATTTATGTAGTGTGTAAAATACGTCGAATTATAATTGGTTTTCTATTTTTTGTAGCGTACGCGAAACTCACAAGATCGCTGAAGCTCAACAGGAAAAGAACGCGAAACTGCGTGAAGCATTCAATATTTCCGAGTATTTTGTTGAAGGCTCCAGTTTCGATTCTGATCGAAAAGCGAAAGAAGATTTGGCCAAGAGTCTGGCTTTGCAAAAAGAGCTGGACGCGCAAAGGGAGTCGGGCGCAGCTGCAGCTGCCAAAGAGAAAGAAAAAAGATACGCTATAGTACGTACTCCGTCTAAGGAGAGAATTGTTGGTGATGGAGGTGATGGAGATGCATCGAAATCAGAAAAGAAGAAGAAAAAGAAGCGCTCCAGAGATAAGTAAGTAGTTTTTAGTCTTTTTCCAAATCTGTCATTTCATATATATTTGTGTTATTTTTAGCTCTGGGAGCCCTGAACGCAAAAAGGATAAAAAGAAAAAATCCAAGAAACATAAAAAAGAAAGGTGAGTGCAAAATTATGTTTTGAAATTGGGTTTTTATTTTCAGTGTTTCTTTAAGTACATTCTGTTGAAAAGATATTAGTACATTGTTTCAGTTATTACTTTTAGCCTTTTTAAGTTTCTTCTCTTCGAGTAGTCTTGTTTTATTTATTTACGAATAAAGAAAATTTATTATATCAATATAAACTAAGAGTTAAACAACAAATTTCTTCTTCTTAACTGCTTGGCATTTTTATCTCTCCTTTCTCTGCATTTTAACTGACCAAAATCGTAACAGGAACTCTTATGAGAAAGAAAGAAAAAAGAAAAGAAAAGTTATGTAATTATAGTAAATACAACATTTTTAATAACTACCTTACTCTAAAAATACAATAGAATAATAAAAAATAAACTCTTAACCAATACAATCGCAATTGTATCGCTTTCGCAATACAACTCGAAATCGACTCGAAAATAAAATTCCTAATACAGAAACACCACAGCACTTACCTATACAACAGTTATCAATCATCATATAAATTAAAACAATAATTTATATACCATTCGCAACCATGTACAAAATGTTGACAAAATTTACATAAACTTAAATAATATTTTTATAATGACCAATCGAAATTAAAAAAGTATTGTACGAAGAGAGACCAAGTCGATTATTTTTATTAATGTTACTTTTTAATAATATCGATTTCAATTTCTTCGCTTACGTAAGTGGTAAGTAAAAATTAGTAAAATTATAGTCATAAATTCTATGTTTTTTTTTGTGATTTTGATTTTGATAGATAACCAATTGTAGTTATACAAACCGTAAATATAATCTAAAGATCAATTTTTTAGTTATCATAACTCCATTGTTCGTAATGTATTTGTCACGATATGCAGACATGCTGTGTTATTTGTAAATAAATTCTATTTAGAGATATAAACATACATGTACTTAACGTGACACTTATATTTACGATCATGGAACTGCTTTCAATCTGGAAATTGATTTTTTCATTGAAATTGTAGTATTTTTTTGCATATGACCAACTAATTTAACACATATACTTACACGACACCTGATTTTACACTCACATACCTCAACGACATTATTATAATTAAAACTCAAAAAAATATAAAAATACCAAATTTCTAAGGAAACATAAAATTTGAAATATAACAAATAATTTAGGAACGAAATGCTCAACAACAATTAAAAGAATTATTTTCTCATCTTTCTTTTCCCTAAGACAGACCAATTATGATGAGTTTAAATAAGGTAATCAATTGTCGAAGTACAACTAAAATAAAAACAAACAATGGTGTTCTACGATGTTAACATACCGATAGCATTATTAAAAAAGAGCTTACCAATGTATTTTTCATATGATACACTTACATTAATTTTGTTTAATATTCTGTACAATCCTCGTATTGAATGATAGGTACATAATTCTTCATATGTACAGAGCATATGGATTAATAAACAAACATGGCTAAAAACTACGTCCTATATGTACATATTTTTTTATATAGAAATATTCTGTGCTCCTAATATGTGACCGTGTGTATGCAGTAACATGTTAAAAATAATAAAAATACAGCATTTATACAGGGTTTTTAAAACTTTTTAAGAAAGAGTTTACACACATAAAATAAATTCAAGTTTTCAACCTTTTAATCAAAAATTTTATTTATTTACATACATTATTATCATCAATTAAATTTTATTATCAAGTGTTTAAAAAATATAAATTAATAATTTTATGTAGTATTAATTAAAAAATGAACGAGGTTTGTTGTACTTGGAATGAAAAATTTAAATTATTTTCTATGTGTAAACTCATTCCTGACATACTGCATACAGAACAATAACCTCTTTCCGTAAATATACATTACGTTATACATTCGGTCGAATCGTACTTTATATGAGTTCTTCTGAATATACATATTAAACAGTATATCTTTCTGAAAATCTGTTAATCTTGTATAAACTGTTCTTATGAAGTGATTTCTATGATTTTCTATTAAACATGTTCATTTTAATTCGAATTATTTGCTATCATAAATATTTTTTTGCAGCAAATCAAAGAAAAAGAAGTCACACAAGCGCAAGAGCAGTGACTCCGACTCGGGAGATTCTGATAGGGATTCCGAAGAAGAAAATGGCGCAAGCAGCGACTCTGAACGTGAAGTGAAGAAGCGCAGCAAGAAGGCAAAGAAAGACAAAGTAAGTGTGTTTGAATCTAGTGGCCAACGCTAATGTTTAATGAAAATAATTTTTCACCAAATCAAAATATGAGCAAATTGTGTAACATTCATTTCCTTGCATGTATCATTAAAATATACAGCGAACGTAAACATGATCATTATCATCAATCTCATTTTACAACAAGTATAAATTTCACTTGCTTCTGATATTTATTTATTAAAAAAATACACACTTATTTGTTTATTTATAAAAAATAATTTTTTTGTGCCCAACCATTTGAAGTTCAAGGTAATATGATATTTAGCTTTAAACACATTCTCTTCTGAACTTTGCTTACCATTCGTTTTATTATGTTGTAACACCCTGTTTGTTGAAGGAACGAACAATATTTTGGTGAATGTTATTTAATTGAAACATATTCAACAAAGTATTGTTATTGCTAATAAGGAAGAAATTATATTTTTATTTATGAAACCCTTGGCGCTTCATTAAATAGGATAGCTATCGAAAGGCTCTCTTGTAGTTTTGTAAGTACTTTAATTTTGTCTGTCTTGTTTTAAACTCATGTATCTATACTAAAATGTAAATCACACATTTAGAAAAACCAGTGTTTTTTCTAATAAATCTGTTGACATCGAGTAAAAAACTATACAGTAGAATACACAGCCATTTATTTTCCAAATTAGGAAAACGTGAATTTTAGGTTAATTTCATTAAATACATTTTTAAATTGCGCAATCAATATACGATATAAATGTATTCAACAGTTTTGCAATTTCTAATTTAACTTGAAGCTAATTCATAATTATCTAACTTATATTTAAACCTTTGTTATACAGAAAAAACGTGACAAGAAAAAGAAAAAGGAAAGGTCTAGTTCCACTGATGCTTCTCGAGCAAGGTAAGTCTAAAATTATCTCTCATGGTCTGAACTTTTAATGACTAGATTTTCTTCTAATAGTTCACCTGATGGTCGACCAAAACAGAAGTCCAATAAATCGGACAACAAACGCACGAACCAGAACCATCCAGAACCATCGATAAAGAATCCTTTCCGCAGTCGTTCACGCGAAAGAGCTCCCGTATCAACAAGTAATACTCGCAGGAGAACTTCCTCACATGATGGCCGCAGCAAAGAATCGACCAAATCTCGCCATGTTGCACGTGAGAATTCCGTTTCTAAACGTCGTTCTAAATCGTTGGAAAGGAATCGTAATGTTCGCCGTGATAGTTCTAACGAACAGCGTTTAGAGCGGAAACGGAAATCGTCTAAAGATCGATCTAGGACACGTCGTGATAGCTCTGTGGCAGAAAAACGTCGACGTCATTCTCGATCACATACTCCAGCACGAGATTCTCCACAGAGACGCCGTTCCCGTTCCCGGCGGGAACCAGCGCGCGATAGTTCTAAAGGAACACGCAGACGAATCGCTTCACGATCCCGTTCTCGATCTGCGAAACGCAATCGCAACCGGAATAGATCTCGTTCTCGTTCGGTTGTGCAGAAGAGGCGAGGTCGCTCAGAATCGGGTACACCGCCTCCACCAAGAAGGAGGGACATTTCCACATCATCGACCGATGTTAAGAAAAACCATTTCAATCCGTTTAAAACTAAAGATGTCCCTGTTCCAGTTGATACACCATTGCAACATAAGCCGTCGTTGAATCCATTTAAAACTGCAGAGCCGTGTAAGAAAGAGATAGAGCCTTCTTCGAAGCGCTCTTCGCGTAAGCCTAAGTCTAGGTCATCGAGATTCTCAGGCTCATCTTCCGGTTCAGATAGTGAGCATTCACGTTCACGAACTCCGCCTGGAAAAGGCCGCAAGATAAGTAGGGAAAAGTCGCCGGTGCAAAATCGAGCAGCTTCAGTACGGTCTGAGAAGAATCGTAGAGTGACCTCAACGAAGGACTCTAAATCGCATGCTCCCGAAAGAAGGCGGTCCAAATCGAGATCGAAATCACTAAAACGCAGCTCTGGTAGAAGATCGCGCTCAAGGTCCCCATCGCGGTCTCGTGATCGGCGACATTCACGGTCGCCTTCAGCACATTCACGTGGTCCACGCCGTGAACGGAGACAATCACGGTCGCCTTCAGCACATTCACGTGGTCCACGCCGTTCCCCACATATAATACGCAGATCAAGTTCGCGTTCCAAAGATCGAAAAGATGTGCGTTCACGTGACAAAAGAGGCCGCTCACCAGAACAGAAACGAAAACATTCGCGATCCCGATCTCGTTCTCGAAAGGGTTCAAATCGCAAGTCGCACACTCCGTCGAAATCAAAGGATGTTGGAATGAAGCGGCGGGAAAAATCTAAATCGCCCGTGAAGCAGGAAGAAGAATCATCTAAACCGATGCGAGCTCAATCACGTTCTCGATCATCGCATAACTCCTCGGAACTAAGTTACTCACCGGCTTTAAGGAATCCCGAACGATACAAAGATATTCTCGAACAAGCCGAGAAAGACAAAGAAAAAGATTCCAGGGCTAAAGAAGACGAGCCGAAGGAAAAATCCAACAAAGATACCAATGGAACTACTCACAAAGAGAAAGTAACAAGTCGAGAAAAAGAAGTAAGAGAAAAAGAAGTAAGTGAAAAAAGAGAAAAGGATTCTGAACGCGATAATGACCGCCGTTCGGAAAAGGAAAAGAAGGAAAGCAAGCCCCGTGCTCCTGGTCCTGTCGTTCGTTTACACGGTCAAAGTGATGATGACAGCGACAACGATGAGAGCAGCAGAAAAGTCGATGCCGGCGATTTAGATGAATTCCAGGATAATAAACGCGACCAGATCAAAGATTTGAAAATGTTGGAACAATTAAAGAGTGGAATTGCTGCCAAAGCCAAGGAGAAAATCAAGACAATTGAGAAATTGGCTGCCACATCCGCTACCGGCGGTGAAGTAAGTTTAAACGAACAACGAAAATGTGTTCGGAATTCGTTGAATGAATTTCTGACAGCAAACAACGTAGTCGTTGGCTCGCATGTTAAACATAATAATAACAATAACTCATTAACAAGAGTGACACCATCTGCGGCTATCTATCCGCAACCGTTGGCAGTTACGATAGCAATGGACGCTATGCCGCAGACTGCTTGTAATGCATCCCCGAGTGCTTCAAATGGTCATGCGGAAACTAGTCCTACAGAGAAAACAAATCGCATTTCCCCATGTAGAAAATCTAATCGTAATAATTCTACTAAATCTACTACTCCTGGTGTTGGTACATCTACCTCGTCCCCACATGTGTCCTCTGTATACTCCACTAATTCTACAACAGCGCTCATTAATAACAAAACACATAGTGTTGTTAACAATAACCCTCTAACAAACTCTAAGAATACACGCGCCAGCAATCAAATAATTGTTGGACGACGCGATCATCAGCGTCGCAATTTAACTCTTAACGCCAACCCCAATTTTAGCAATAATGTTTTACTAACTAATAGTCATCATCACTTAACAAACTCCTCCTCCACCTCTTCATCGGCGTCCAATATTATCACCGATCAATTGTTTTTGGCTGCCTCACTGGCTGCGGTGACTGTATCCGGTGGTCGTCATCAACATAGTCTATCTTCTCATAGTTATACTTCCGCCGCGGCTGCCGCAGCAGCAGCAGCTGCGAATAGCTTAAGTTATCAGAAACCAAAAATAGTTATTAAGCCTTTTAAAATCCACGATCCACAGCCTCTTGTTGCGGCCCTTACGGATAGCACCCTTGTCGATACGATTGTGTCAAAGGTATCGACAGCAACAGTTGCCGCTGCTGAGAGTGCAGCCAGACGTAGTCGCAGTCGTTCTCGACGTAGCAGTCGGGAGCGTACGCGCCGTTCCCGATCATCGTAAGTTGGACATCATTCAGTTGCAGTTTCCAATGTATTAATGAAATGATTTGCATTACTTCAGGCACTATTCATCGTCAAGCAGTCGTAGTCGCAGTCGTAGTTCAAGATCGCATTCTCGTTCACGCTCACATTCATCGCGTTCAAGTGGCTCGTCGAGAAGCAGTTCCAGAAGCTCATCAAGGTTTGTGTAATATTTTGAGTACATACATTTTTATGAATCTAAGATTCAATAACTTAAAATATCAATTTGCATAAACATTATTATATTTATTTTCTAGTGGAAGCTCTGGTTCGTCACAGTCTGGCTCACGCTCTCCATCTATACCTAGGCGACGTGGTTCTCCAAGTTTTCTAGACCGTAGACGTATAACGAGGTATATTTTCGCTTAGAGAAGTTTTTGGAATTGGTTTTATATTTTAATAATGATTTATATTATTTATTTTTACATTTTATTTTCATTTGTAGCAAAACCTCACCCCGTGCAAGAAGACGTTGATGTTTTTAATTATGATTTGCTAATATTATTTCATTTCTCAGCACTGATTTCTTATTCCAATTAAATGAAATACGACAATATTTCTTTTATTTTACTTTGCTTTTGGTAAAGAAGATTGAGAAATTACAGAATTACATTTGTTGTAAGCTAGTTTGTAATTATCAAAATCTCTGAACGGATTTTGCCATAAATATAATTCATATAGCAATCTTAATTTGGTAGTTCTTTGTTTTACTTATTACGTTTTTAGGATAAATATTGTTTGTAAATTTGTAAAGTTTTCATTTTGGTAAGTTTACTTAATTTTATGAATGACGTTTTTGGTTATATTTTTATCAATTTCACTTGATCTAAACTCTTGATTTCTCCAATATATAGCGCACGCAAACGACCGATACCATATCATAGAAAGACATCATCGGGTGCTTCGAGTTGCTGCTCAAGTCAGTACAGCCATGAGAGCTCACCATGTTCCTCTCGTTCACCAACTCGCAGTCGTAGCCGCAGTATATCGATGAAATTTTAAAAATACTCTTGTTAATGCAGTCGAGGCAACTTTTACCCAATACGGCAATTCAACGTGGAAACAGTGCTAGTCAGTTCCAAGTGAAGTAAACTACTCATAGAATATAACTCTAGTCATTTCATTTACTCAATTGTTGATATTTCATATTAAATTTATTGATAGTTTGTCACTCACATTACAGTTTCTGTATTTTGTAAATTTTTTTTATTATTAAGTATTATAGTTTCACCAGTAAGTAGGCAATTTATGTAAATTTTTGATGAAAATCTATTGTTTAGCAATATAATAATTTTAATATAATTAAGTGAAGATATTTTAATTGATAATAAACTTATCTGTTGCAATTAAATGCTGTATTTTACTTGTTATCACTATGAATCACGGCAGATGTCTTTTGCGTTCGTACGGTTTTTTAGATAATCTTTATTAGATCCTTCCCACCCAGAGAACATATACAAAAATAGTTGTAAAGATAACAACATTTAAATATGTATTTCTTGTAAATCAGATAAAAATTCTTTACAACTTCACCTCACAGATGTAAACAATTTACAATTGTGAAACAGTTTTTCTTAGAATTAAACAAAGTACAAAAATATAGTGACCCTTTAGCGACCGAAAACACTTTCAGTTATTTGGATTTCTTAGTAGAATCAGAGCCAGCCTGCTTCTCCTGCAAACGACGACGTCGATGTGCGATGTAAACAACCCAAATGAACGACACGATGCTCATGGTTACAGTACGCAGCTACAGATAAATATTTAATGTTATTGTCGTGACTTTAACTGATGTTGTCAATGTACTTACCATTGGGGGCACGTAGTTCATGTTTAAGAACACAGCAATCGACAAATATTGCCAGTTGGCTTTCAAAAGCGGCCAATACAATTTCTTCATGTTTGCCACAGCCACATCATGGGAATTCCACTAATGGAACACAATTGATTTAGTAAAAAGGTGGCATGTATATGAGTTAATGTTGCTCTTACCTCGAATCGGGAGAGGAAATATAGAGATAAAACTTGATAGAAAGGTGCATATACTAAGCGTTCAGTTAGGAATTGAAAGAATTTTCGGAATTTCATATCTTGGGAGAACAAACGCTCCACGGTTTGATAGAAGTAATGTGGCACAGTGCCTCCAAAGATCAATCTGATGACATCACATGTAAAATAGAAAAGATATTCTTGATTGACTGACAGAATCCTCAAGTAAACGAAAATGAATTTCATATTATTCGACATTACGTTCAGATAAGTTAATACTAAAATGCACTATTGTAGATTCGGCGATAAAACTTCTTATCAAATGGTTGGGAAAAATACTCTAATCGCTTATATCGTACTCACCCATAAAGAGCGTAGGCCAAGACACTGTCCTGGTTGACTTCCTTCTGGCCCGACATGCGTTGAGCCGTGTAATTGGCCGAAGCAGCCAGAACGGAACTAAATGCAAATTACGTTAAATTGAATTGTGGTCGCAGATCGAAATGTTTTCATCGGCGCATACCTGGTAATGGATTTCGTGCGCACCGGATGATTGAACAATTGTTCGAGATAAACACCCAGCAGCGAGTAAACCGGCTTAGACAGAGACATGTTGGCTGATTACACTAACTTTTTGGAAATAACAATTTGGGCTGAAATTAAACAATTAGAAGTACTACATATATTAGCATAACTTGATAATCTTAACATGTTCCGATCAAAGTGCAAAGTGCAACCCTCATTTAGTAATAGCAAATTTGCTTATTCTTTCCTTAAACTATGCAATACTAGACCACCAAAATAATTAAAGTACGATAAATAAGAGACGATAGCTAGCCGGCAGTGACTTTGCAGTTGCTACACAGTTTATAATAATAATAAATAAACAGCGAATTGGGCAAACAAACCGTTCACCTGTGCGTCTAACTCCAGCGGCAACTTGTAACTCACTGTCCCAATTGGAATGTCGCGAAATGAGTGGAGGAACTTCTCAAAGGTATGGTGGCGCTGCTCCACGAAGTGTTATTGTTCGGCTTCAGTTATCACTCATTTGCAGAGTTGCCGGTTTGGTAATTTATTACCAAAACTGTTAATATTTTTAATTTCAAAATTTTTTTGGTAGCTTTGGTATTTTTTTAAGGTTTGGTAACTTTTATGTCTGAATATTTTTGAACAGTTTTCATATATCAATACTTTGAAAATATTTTATTATTTTATTATATTTTATTTATCAAAAGTGCCTATTTTAATTATTAATAGTTTATAATACTACTATAACAATACCCAGTTTTATATAATGACATACATTTTTTTGGGTTAACGTTTCTTCAGCAGATTTGAGCAGATTTCAATCTTTATAAATTTGTTTGAAGAAATTTGGTAACTTTTAGTAATTATAAATAACCAAATTATCAACCCTGAGCTATAGATGAAATGAACTAGGAGCTGTTCAGTCGACGACAGTGGGTGTGTTCACTTTGCATGTCATTGTTATGAAATATGAAATATATGACTAGTAAATATATTTCTATAAATAAATACATTTCTATAAATACTAATATATACAATTCTACTAAAAGTATTCTGAAAAGAAATTCACATTAATTATATACTCAAATTAATACGTATTTATTTTTGAATGTATGAATCACAGATTACTGTGTGTAATCTGTGGTATGAATCATACGCTATCACTGAACACACCTCGACATGCCCTTCTTATTTATCGCAGACAGCTGTCAGCTGAACTACTTCCCCAGTTCTAGGCCCTGGCTGTCATTAGATTTTAGAATTTTCCATAAAAGAAGTAAATTTTTTGGTTTTTTCCCTATTCCCGAGACCCGAGAAGGACAACAAACCGTTGTCCGGTGGTTTGTTCATACGCAGGAACCACACGTGGCAGACTTTTTCATGCGGGGACCACAGAGTGAGGCCACCAAGTAAAACTGGGAACCAAAGCCTGGATCGGGTGAGCTTGCGTGGGTGAGTAATAAATTGTCTGTCGGCGAAACAAACATATACTTCACACTAATCTATTGTTAATTGTTTGCAACAAAAGCACCCAGTTATTGTTATTGGCTATACAACAAAAACAACAACAACAGCTTTAACCATAACTACAATAGCAATAACCACGTCAGAAGTAAAATGTACTGCCTACAATGTCTGCTACCAGTGCTGCTAATACCAAAGCCCACGAATCCGGCGTTGATGGAGACACACGTCTTGTTCATCTTGCTTTACTTGCTCGGATTCTTCCTGGAACGCAAGCCGTGCACAATCTGTAGTCTGGTGTTCCTAACGGCGGTGTTTCTGATCTGCTATAGCGGCGTGGGGAATTGCATATTCTGGGGCAGTTGTGAGGGTCAACATTGCGAAAATGGATAGGAACTGTTGCGGGACTGCCTAACACCGTTGAAGTGGTTCGCGCCATGGCTAGGATTACTTCGATGTTCCCGAAATGCAGGCAAGGCGATGATGTATTACAAGTAAAGTTTAAATTCAGTTGGAATAAGCAATTTTCTATTTATTTATGATTAATTTGATGTAGAAATTACTGGGTGAATAGGTCAACCTTAGCCTGTAAACTCTCAAACGATATACAAGTCGCCGCTGACCAATTAGACAAACTGTGTCCGCTACTGAGCACCTCGCTATGTATTGAAAGCTTAATGGTTTATTTCAAACAAGGTTGACAATCTATATTTACATATTGTATTCATTTGTGTATTGTTCGTTTGTGCTATATAATATCCCTTTTGTTCTCTCACTACTTTTCATTTCATTAAAAATGAGTAGCTATGTGTGCTGCTATTCATTACAATTAAGATAAAACCAATGCTACTGTATTCCTATTGCCCACCTCTTATTTATCGCTCCTATTGTAACCTAATTCTAACTTTTATTTATTTGACTAATATTCAAACGAGAAAAGAATTGTAAGAAAAGCAAGTGGAAGAAAGCCAAATTTCATTAACGAAAATTAGTGAGTTCAAGTCACAATAGTTCTTCTTCATAGCTTGCTAGATAAATTAGAAGTAGTTCATTAACGACCATTTATTACGAGTGTTTTTCGGTATTGTTTTCGATTTGATTGAATTGGATTACAATTCACTATTTACCGACAAATGTTGTAAATTTAATCTTATATTGACGTGTAATTTTGTAAATATTTAAATGCACAAACCGCATTGTGAACGCATTAAGATAAGAATAACGAACTTTAAATATAATCAATAATAAATTTAAGAACAATAAACGAAAATATTTGTTTGAATTTGAACCTGACCTACTATACTACTCAATTTCCTTAGATTTGAAGTAGTGCTTTGGAGCCCCATTCTTGTCGCCAAGATTTAGTAGCGGGATTCGATTGGGTTCCTTCGGTAACAGTAATTAATTTGCCACACAATTTATTCTAAACCAATACAGTTTCACATTTTATTGAATAACTTTAACGCTTTCATCTTACAAATTCATCTTATAACATACATCCTATATATCTTCCATTTAACTGCTACAATAATAAAATACTTTTGCAAAATTTTAATTTATGTACAAATTTATGCATTTATTTGTTACTTCTCAAATTAAATAGGGGTTATATAGTGTTTTTTGTGTGTGTGTTTAATTAACAATAATAAAATAATAGCTTCGGGTAATTTTTGAGAACTTTTATATAAAAAAATAAAAATAAAAAGAGCCAAAAATATGTCAATCACTTTAAAGATGTTCACGATCATGATGTTCTTTTGTTGTTGCTATTGTCCCCAATGTATTTGTCGTTTGTGTTGGTGTTGCTGTTGTTGTTGTTAAACGAACCCATTGTCAATTATTTTTGGCGGCTAAGCTGCTTCCTCTCTGCCTTTTTGGGGGGAGTGAACTAAAGAAGAAGACCCTCTGGAGCAGCTCAAATCACAGGCACGATTTAGACGTGAATGGAGCGGGGTTGGAGCACTGGAGAGGAAAACCCATATTAGTAGATCCTTCAAACTAATTCGCGACCACAAGGTCTCTTATACTTACAGTGCGGCCTCTCGGACTCAGGGGCGCCGGACGACTCCTGGGACATGTCAGCTTGCGCCTGCATCATCGGCACCGGGATGCGCACGGGCTGGGCCAGGCTGCGGCCGAAGGCGGCGCGTCCGAACTGCATCATCGGCTGCGGCTGGTCGGGCATTGGCGGGGTCATCGTGTCGCGCGGCTGCTCGGGCAACTGCTGCAGGATGAGACGCTGTGGTGGAGCCTGCTCCATGCGTTCCTCTTGTTGTTGCTGCTGCTGCTGCTCCTGCTGGAGTTGTTGCTGATGCTGTTGCTGTTGGAGTTGTTGCTGGTGCTGCTGCTGGAGTTGCTCCTGCTGGAGTCGCTGCTGCAGTTGTTGCTGATGCTGCTGTTGCTGCTGCTGCTGTTGCTGTTCCAACTCACCAGAGTTCTGAGCCGACGACTGGTTGTCCGAGGAGTCGTCCTCTTCGGAGCTGTTGTTGCTCTCGCCCGAGTCGGCGGCCTCTTCGGCGGCGAAGCGGCGCAACTCGTCGGTGATGCGATCCTCGGCCATGCGCTGGATGTTGCGCAAGTCCTCGGCGGTGATGCCGGCGCGCTGGAGGGCCAAACCAAGAGGCAGCCGTTGGATCTGCCAAGGGGGGAGCCATTCGTTAACCACGCTCGTAGGAAAAGGTGCATTCGGATTTACCTGGAAGTGCGGCAGCTCCTGGTGCTGGGCGGGGATCTGGACGGGGACGTCGTCGGCCACGCGGATCTCCCTGAAGGGGATCTGCTGGAGGTGGATGCGCACGGTCTGCTGCTCGGGCATGCGCTGCATCATGCTCTGGGGCTCGGGGTGGGGGGCCTGCATCACCTGGGGCGGCATCGGGGGGCGCATCGGCAGCTGCTGGAACGGCGGCGGCATCTGGCGGATGAAGGGCTGCTGCATCTGCATCTGTGGCTGTTGCTGCTGCTGCTGCTGTTCGCGGTGCATCGCCTGCATGGGCGGCATCGGCGGCATCATGCGCTGGGGCATGTGGGTCAGAGGGAACTGCTGCGGGATGGGGCCGAACGGGATCGGCACGCGCTGGTAGGGGATGAACATGGGGCGGATGGGCTCGGCGTCCTCCTCGGTGTCGTCCTCCTCGTCGCGGTTGTTGTTGTTGTTGCCGTTGTTGTTGTTGTTGTTGTTGCGCGCCGACTCGCCGCGGCCCTCGTCCTTGTTCTCGTTCTCGTTGCCGCCCTCGCAGTAGATCGAGATGCGCTCGCCGGTGATGCGCGCCTTCTTGGGGTCGGTGGTCAGGTTCATGCCGAACGGCAGGGCGACGGTCTTCGCGGGCGTGTCGACGATCTCCTCGGCGTGCTTGCGCTCAACGACGCAGTTCATGCGGGATCTGCAACGAAAGGCATCAATAGAGAGGTCTCACGATGCGATGCGATGCGATGCGAATGGCAGCCAACTCACTTCTTGTTGTTTTGCAGGAGGGCGGCGGCCAGCTCGCTCAGATCGAGCTCGAGCGGCACCTTGCCGGGGAACTTCTGCATGTCGTCGGCCTCCTCGCTGTCGGGGTACGAGTTGTCCACGTCGTTGGTCTCCTCCTCCACCGGCGCCTTGGCGTGGTGCTGCTTCGCCTCGGTCTTCTTCACCATCTCCGGCTGCTCGTCCTTGTCCAGGTTCTGCAGATCCATGTCGTCGGCATTCTCCTTGCCCATCAGAGCCTCGGCGCGGGGGAGTTCCTAAAAGACAATAAAAAAAAAATGATAACATTAGATGAAAGCCGGCAAATTTCAAGGTTTTCGGGGTCTTCGGGTTTATTAATTGGAGGCTTCTTCTAAGGTTTATTGACTTCTCCTAAGGTTTATTAATTGGAGGCTTCTTCTAAGGTTTATTAATTGGAGGCTTCTCCTAAGGTTATATCGAGTCGCTGATCTTTGTGTTAATTCTATCATGCAATTATCATTGAAGTTAGAAGCTTGAAGTTCTAATGTGATTATATAAACGCGTTCTCACCGCATTAAATTACTGAAATCTCACGTAAATCATCGCACAATTGAAATAATATATACATAGTAGTAGTTGTTGTTGTTGCTGTTGTTGTTGTTCTTGGGTTAGATACAATCGTTCATTCGTTTGTTCGTTCGTCAATTAAAATGAATTTGATTTAATTTAAAATTCACGTTTTTCAAACCCAACAACAACAATAACAACAACAACACCGAGATAACGAATGATTTTGATCATATGTCGTGCTCACTTGCAATTTGAGGCAATCAATTGGCGACAACAACAAGAACAACAATAATAATATTAGACAAAAACAACAATATCAAACGATAACTACATCAAAGTACAACAATATATCATCAATGTACAACATTAAAGTATAACAACAACATTGAAGTACAACGACAACAACAACAATGTATAACAACAACAACAACAACAACATCAAACAATACTCGAATACAAAAAAATCTACTTTAAGAACCGACAGCGACAAAATAATAAAAATAGATGGATTATATGAAGAGTATAGTTGTTGCTATATTAGATTGTTGTCGCCGTTGTAGTTGTTATTGTTGTTATTGTTGTCGTTGCGAATTTAAACACGTTCTTCGATGTTCGATTCTCCCCCCTCCACCACAACCCCCTCTGGCCCCATGGCGATCTCTTATGTAAGATCTCGCACGGAGCAATAAAATTATAGAAGTTTAAATGGAAATGTGACAAAAGTGAAAGACGACAGCAACAACTACAACAACAACATCAAATGATGTAACCCGAAGGCAGAGGAAGAATAACAAAAAAAAAAAAAATATGGCAACACTAAACGTGCAAGTCTTAACAAGGAAATCACTCAAAATGTTGTCACGTTGTCGCAATTTGTTTTGCGTGTGACTTTTTTTCTTGTTTTTGTTTTTTTTTTTGCAAATTTAATTAATTGCTGAAAGCATAAGTTGAACTGGAATGATTAATATTGGAGTTTGGGGTTCGTAAAAAAGTGAATAAAATGAAAAAAAAAAAAACACCTCCGCCCACCTCTGAGGCAGACAGACTAACGAGCATTACATAAGGTGGCCAGACTTTTCATTTGCAGACACGACAATTTCATGCATGTGGCTTGGCTGCACCTACACAAGCACAGCGTTTTTTCGTTTTCGTCCCAACCATGCGCGACTTTCTTCGCTTCTTCATCTTCCACGATGATGGGAGCGAGATGGAAGAAAGTTTGCAGAGACGACCCGACGATGGAACAACAACAAAAGCGACAGACAGCAACATCAGTGATTGCAGCAACCAACGAGTGTAGTTAGTTAGATATAGCGAGATTACGCAAGACTCCGTGCAGACCAAGACGGACCGATGGATGAAGAGGCCGAAAGGCAGACAGATAGAGATGCCGAGAGGAACCGGCAGAATCAGCAGACAAGGAGAAGAGACAGACAGACCAACAGACAGATCGATAGACAGACTAACAGACAGACAGATAGATAGACCAACAGACAGTCAGATAGACCAACAGACAGTCAGATAGACCAACAGTTAGCCGTTGTAGACATGTTGCTGGACGGCTTTGGACGATGACGCAAACACACCATACAAAGGAAGGAAGCTCTTAAAATCGAAGAAGTCGCCTTTGGCTTCAGACATGCGGACGAATGCAGCGAATGCAACAGCAGCATCGACAAATACACTAACAACAAAATCAATGGAGACACCAACAGTAGCCACAACAAAAATCACAACAGCAACTTTGAAGATGTTGCATAACACCGTGGAAAACAAGGAAATAGTTTTCCAAATGTTGCCGACGTGGTTTAACGAGAGAAGCTTCGAGAGGGCTTCAGATGAGGGAGTGAGCGAGATGGCTTCAGATAAGGGAGTGAGCGAGATGGCTTCAGATGAGGGAGTGAGCGAGATGGCTTCAGATAAGGGAGTGAGCGAGAAGGCTTCAGATGAGGGAGTGAGCGAGATGGATTCAGGAAGGGAGGAAGGAGAGAGCGAGACGGGATGCTTCTGCTCCGAATGCGTTTGTTGTTTTTATTATTTTCGATTTAAACAATTTCCTATTTCCTTTCCGTGCGAATCCGTTACTCGCAATTTCCCATTGTTGTTTTCGATTGCAGTTTTTCATTATTTCCCATAGGTGGTGGGTAGCATAATTTTCCAGTTTGATGATTTTTTCGACAATTTCCCCCCACTTCGACTTCGACTGCCCCCTCCCCCTCCCCACCCGAGTTATTTATGTATGTGGTGGTTAGCTGCATGGTTGAGTGTATCGAGTAATTATTGCAGCGATTTGGCTGCGTTTCCGAAAATTGCCTCGAGCGAACATTTAATTTTATGAACCTAGATTCGGACCAACTTTTTGGGAATTTTTTTCATTCAACTTTGAAGAATTTTTTTCCTCTTTGGTGAAGTTTATTCTCCTTTGGTGAGATTTTATTCATTTCACAATGGTGAGATATTTTTTTTGTATTTTGTATTTTTTGTATATGAAGGTTTCAAATCAATTCCTCTTCTTTCGCGGTTGGATGATGAAATTTTGTTTGCTAATTTTTCTATGAACCTCGGTGATTCAAGTGCAAATAATTGTCTTGTAACAACCGGAGTTTCGAAGGTTTCCGATTGGGGGAGTGAAATGGGGATTGCATAAACAATATCCGAGATTTCACTTTGCAAAACACACCAAAGTAAACAAACTCAAAACGACAGAGACACAAGAGTAAATAAAACAAAATAAATAATAGCAATAGTTAACAAAACCAAATAAATAAAAGGAAAAGTCTATAAAAATAAAAGTAAATAAAACAAAATAATTAAAAATCGAAATAAATAACTGCAAAACAAAATAATTCACTACTAACAAATTCAAAGCCCGATATTTATGGCAAAAATAATAATAGTAATAAACTGACTTTTTATGCAAATTTTATGAATGGTAAAACAAATCGCAAATAGTCAGGTGATGGTTGCGAAGAAAGCCAATCGGAACAAAGACCACAACAGATGGCGGACATAAATTTCAATCGTTCGAACGAAGCCACAAAAACTGAATCCATTTTAATTATATTGAAAGAAACGAATAATCACATCCGCTTGTGGAAGGCACCACCGCAGACGGCCGAAGCCGTAAAAGAAACAAACACAATGGAAGCACAAAAGCGAAAACAGTGGATCGACGAGTGTTCGAGGAGGAGGAAATAAACAAGTTTCCGAACTCCCTGTGACTCATGCAGAGCTGGCCACGTGAAAGCCGAAATATAAAAGTGAAGCTGAAATTTAAAAACCCTGCGCCAAAGTCAAATAAACAATAATAATAATGGCCAATCGTCGCGAGACGATGGGCGGCTGGGGCGAGACGTGCTAATGAGTCATGAAAAGAAATTGCCCGATCACGTTTAAAGCCTTCTAGTGAGAATTTGCGACCCCGAGAGCATCCACTCAACATCCACAGCAATAAACATAACAATAACAATAAAAAAAGGTAGCTTCAAGTCGAAGATCTTGAAAACAACATGCTAAAAGCTCCTCGAAGCGAATCCAGACGAGAGATAAATATTTATCAGCAGCCAGTCAAACATGTGTGTTGGTGTCCTTGAATCTGCCTTTCAATGTCAAGCATTCGGCCAACAAGTTGAGAAAATTATTCTACACAACATACATATGTAGACAAACGAATTATGATCCAGCATATGTTGAATGATTGAAGTGAAATAGAAGTAGGAAAAAAGAACAAAAAAAAACAAAAATAAGTAGCAAAAAATTCATTCGCGTGTCCGTGTATAATTTGCATGCATATGTTAAGTAAGAAGTTGTACTTCCTCTTGACGGTCGAAAACAACAATAAACAAGCAACTTTTTGTCACAAATTTAGAATCGCACACAAGTTTTAAAACACGAAAAAATATAGAAAATAAAAACAAAAGATTTATTTCTCACAAAAGTCGAGGTGACTCGAGGCGAGTGTGCGAACGACAAATAATGGTTTCGACGTGAGTGAGGAATTGAATTTGTATTTTTATTTTTATATTTATATTTTATATTTTTTGTTGGTGTTGATTTGGTTGCATCGCACACCCAAAAAGTTTTCTACAAATATTTGACAGACCGAGAGTAAACAAAATTTATTGAGCTCGGCAGAAACCATTTGTCAAGAGACAAAGGAACATCGAATACCCAAGTGTTAATAACTGAAACACTTGAATCAATTGCAACAATCTTGTGGCATTTGCGCCGATTTAAGCCAGACTTGAGTCTGGCATTTTCGAGATGAGATATTGAGCAATTCCCGAGAACGACTGGCATCGTGATTCAGAGGAAAGAAATCTCTCAAGAGCGGAATTTCTGCGCCGATCCAGTTCTTGCGATCGCGCAGAAACGTGATCAAACAGAAAACATGAGTTTGTTTTGAGAGGAGTTTTTGGAAGGCCCACTTCCAGTTAAATGGATCGTCTCCGGGGCCTCCGCCCGATGGCCACGTTCGCAGCGGACCGCAAAAGTCAAAAGTCAGGCAGCGACTTCTCATTACGAGCTTCGTGACGGGTCGACGGGTGTGCGTGTGTATCATTGATGCAGGTGTATTTGTGGGATGATCGGTCTTACAAAAAACACATGTTCATGCTCTGTTTTAGTTGTTGTTGCGGCGTAATAACTCGATTTAGCCACATTGAACAAGCAACTGGGTGAGGGTCGAACTTTTTCAATCTGTCGCTCTCAGTTTTTGACGTTTTGGGGTTTTCGTTTTTTTTCTAGTTCGTCGTTAATGATTCGGGTACTATTGCTCTTCATTAAAATAATGAGACTTTTTGTTGACTTTTTTAAATAATAAGATTTTTTAAATAATGAGTGTTTTTTGGAAATTTTCCATTTCGAAATTTGGTAGAAAAACCAATTAGTGTTTAAGAATCATTAAAGAACTCGTTGGAAAACATTTGACGTCAATGCTTAATATTCATCGCGAGGACGCGAGGAGTTCTCGAGCCTTTTTCCATTTGTCCAATTTGGATTGCGAATAAGCTTCTTAATTATTCACATCGCACGAAGATAATGTGAACACACTGTCGTCATCATCGATAATAAAATGCTAACAACAACAATGACAACAGTAACAGGAGCTCACCAAAAACCACAACAGCGATCGCCACAGCAGTAGCAACCATAAGAATAACAACAATAGCAACAGTATCAACATCAACAACCATCATAAGATAATGATTAACGTTACATTAAAATTCATAAAGCGTAGAGAGACGGCGCATTTGTTGGAAAGCAAAAGCCAAAACATCGAAAAACGTTGCGAAAACCTTTGAAGAGGGGAAAAAAATATAAATACAAAATAATAATAATAAAAACAAATTGTGTTTCTTCAACGTCGAGTGGTTTTCTTCTTTGAGAAAAAACAAATAAGCCGGAGCAAAATATACGATAATAAATACATATATTATTACATAATAGCATAGAAGACAACAAAAACAACAAATCAACATAATTTGTTATGCTGCTGAACCAACAAATGCTCCGACCGACCAACGAATAACAACAACAACAACAGGGCAGAGCGCAGTGAACAGAACGAAAGACTTGGGCGAGCAACTCGCAGGCAGTCAAGTTGCTCGCTTAAGTCTTTCATTTTGTTGCGAGTTGCTCGCTTAAGTCTTTCGTTTGTAGCTCGTTTGTTGTATGCAAGAATAACAACAACAACCACTTAAACACCTCTGAATGTGGTTTCTGCCCCCTTCTCCCCAGTGGTCCCGCATTTTTTACCACGCTCATTTTCCATTTCGTACCATGCACCGCAATGCACAGCGAAAATAAAAGCAAGAAATAAATGAAAAGGATAAAATAACACGGCTGCAATATGTGATATGGTTGTTATTGCTTTGTTGTTGTTGTTAGTGTTGCCAACAGCAGCCAACTTCGATTTCAGCTGATCTCTGGCATTTGCTCGTTTGTGGCATTTCAGGCCGGACTTTTGTCGCTGCGCCTGTTAGTTGTAGTTGCTGTTCGTGTTG
This sequence comes from Coelopa frigida, assembly GCA_017309665.1. Taxonomy (NCBI): domain Eukaryota; kingdom Metazoa; phylum Arthropoda; class Insecta; order Diptera; family Coelopidae; genus Coelopa; species Coelopa frigida. The sequence continues at coordinate 25,045,821 of CM029563.1, forward strand.
GTTGTTATTGTTGTTGTTGGCGACGCTCCTGCAACACGATGCGTTGTTGTTGTTGTTTTTACTATTGTCGGTTGCTGCATTTGAAATTGAGTTGCAACATGCGAACGTCGCTCGCTTCGACAGCAACTGTTAACCGGTCGCTGCTTTCACTTCGATATGGCTTCCATTTTATTTTATTTTTATTTGTTTTTATGTGATTTTATTTTTATTTGATTTTATTTTTATTTGATCATGTTTTTATTTTTTTTATATTTTTATCTTATTATATTTTTATTTAATCATAGATTTCGTTGCCCATTCTTTTTTTTAATTTGTTTTTTATTTTCTTATGTGAATTTTCATTTTAATGGAAATTTTATTTTCGCCAAAGGTTTTATGAGAAATTTGTTTTCGCTTGGTTTTTTTTTATTTTTTCCGATGGGAATTTCGCTTCATTGGAGCTTGGCAGAGGTAATGGATGACTGAAGAAGAAGAAGAAGAAGAAGAAGAAGAAGAAGAAGAAGAAGAAGAAGGAAGGGCATTTTTTAAACCACGCACAAACCCCCGAACTCTCCAACCCTCATTAGCCCACTGCTCGCGTCGCAGAAAGCGAGCGATTGCGAAAATATAAATAATGATGATTGTGACGGAAAAACTGCGGCTCAAGATATTATCAAAGTACGTGTTTAGAATAATTTCGCTGTTAGTTTTATCACAAAGTAGTCATTAAAGCGCACAGAAATCCCCAATTGTGGTTTGAAACCACTAAAACGAAACATTCAAATAAAAATTAGATTCTTAGATAATGTTAGTTATTTACTATATTAATAGTTTCGAACACGTGAAGGCTAGCTCCAGCTACCATCATAGCAATTTAAACTTCATTCTTCGTATAATTATTTTCTCATTTCAATAGCAACTGATGAATCTCATCGAGCGGGCGCTGGATGGCTCAACACAAACGCTGAAGATGAATAGATAGAGAGTTGTTCTTTTTTTTGTGTGGAATTAACAATTGCTATAGAAATTTCCAAACAATTCTTCATTAATTTTATTTTTATCCGATTGTTTGTTGTTCCTATCTATCTTTGTAATTCAAATTTAATGCATTATCATTAGATTTTTAGTTTTGTTCAACCATATTTTTTCTATTGGATTTTTAGTTTTGCTGTACGATATTTGCTGTTGTATACAGTGATTCCACTAACAAGAGTCGTATCGACATCAGTTGCTACCACGCGATGCCATAAATTGCAACTTCTCATTGATTCAATTGAAATTCTATTGTTCGCGTTTTTTCATTTCATTCTCCGCCCTGCCTCCCGTCTTCACCCGCAGGCCACGTATGGGCGGGTCTTCATTAGTTCCGACTGCAATTACCGACCCACGGAGGGCGTGTGTTTCGAGCCCAGTTAATTGTTTTCTACTTCTTCGCAATCAGTTGAGTTTTATTGGCATGTTGGAGGCGGTTTTGCAGCAATTTGTTGGCGCTTGGAATTCCAATGAAGACCATGATCTCTTATATGGGGGTATCAATTTCGAGACCAACTAATGGGGATCATTAAGACATACCTTATTTACCTGCTGCAAAGTCTCCAACATCAGCTCCTTCTCGAGCACCGAGTCGAGAGCCTGGACCTGATCGCACGACGCCTTCGCCTGCAAGTAGGACGAGGCCAAGATGAAGGAGCCCAAGATGAACGAGGACACGATGATGGTGAAGGCGGTGATCTTGGCGATCTTCACCGAGTTCGACTGACGCTTGTAGGCCTGGCGAGAGGGAATAGAAAACAAATGCAAATTGTTAGAACAAGAACTTTTATGTAAAAAGTGAGTGAAGAAAATTGTAGATGATAGTAAAAAGTAGATGAAGTATAAAAGTAGACTAAGTTTTACTTAGATGAAGTATACAATTAGGTAGAGTTTTACTTAGATGAAATAAAAAAGTAGGTGAAGTTTTACTGAGATGAAATAAAAAAGTAGGTGAAGTTTTACTTGGTTTGCGTAAAAGAGTAGGTGAAGATTTACATAGATTAAATAAAAACGTACTAAATAAACAAAAAACTTTCAAACACTACGAAAAACGTGTGATAAATGAAAAGAAAGTAGAATACGATAAATAAAAGCCACGATATGAAAGTGCAGTTAGCGCTACGTCAAGCTGAGAGAGGAGTACCACGAATGCACACCACGAGATCCAACCCAAGCCGTCCTCGGTCCCCGTCCCTCCGCCTTCTCGGCCCACACTCCACACTCCCACTTGCGAAATGGCACGAATTGACCTTGTTTTTGTCGACGTCGTTCTCATCGGGCACACGCTGGGCCGTAAGTCTTCTTGGACCACCTTCGCTGCCTCCCCACCCCCCGACATCTTCCGCCCCCCGCCTCGTGCATCGGGCTCCACTCATCAGAGACGGCGTCGTGTTTTCTCTTGAGCGTTAATTTGCATAGGTCTTTGTTGTTTTTGGTATTGTTGTTGTTGTGATTGTTGTTTCTCTGTGTTGAAAGTCGGTAAAATGCAGCACCAACTACAACAACAAGAAAAACATCAACAGCAACAACCATTGCAATAAAAACATGTGAAACTACAACAAACAATAACCAGCACATCAGTGAAACTTTTGAGTGACGGACTGACTGAAGGTGAGCTGAGGTGGGCGGGGGGCGTGTGTGATAAAGAGGGGAGGGAGAGGGGAGACCGGTCGGCGAGTCAATGCGCCCGGAGACGGTCATGAACAAATTCAAGCGCCTCCAATCGATTCAGCACAAAATCTATCCATGTATGTAGATGTCGAGCGAAACATAAACAGAAATGCAAATACAACAAAAACACTATATACTATTGCACAAAAAGGAAAAAACCAAACACAACTGATAAAAGTAAAACAGAAAATATAACATAAATAAAAGCGAAAGAGAATTTGCGATCGGGGTCCAATGAAATGCGACGTTTCTTTTGAATTAAAGCGAAATCGCACTCGAAGGCAAAAAGTAAAAACAAGAGCAACAACATAAATAAAAAAGTTGATTACAAAAACTGCAAATGCATGCGAAAAAAGAAATAGTGAAAAGAGAAGAATAGAAAGAAGAAATAGAAGAACATTAAGTTTGTTATTGAATTTCAAGTTCAAGTGAAATTTAATAAAGCGTTGAATTAAAATGAAAACAAAAAAAAAATGAAAAGAAATAGAACAGAGAAGAAATAGCAATGATAAGAAATAACAAAAAAAGTGAATACAAAAAATAGCCATGAAAAGAAAAAGTTTATAAATAGAGAGAAAAGCGAGGTTCTGTGTATTGTGGAAACCCACACCATGTTCAGGGAGAAGATTCAATGTCTTGATGGAAGCGTCTCGTCTCGAGAAAAGCTTCAGAGAATCAACAAAGCTGGGTTCTAAGAATTTATGAAGCTTCAACGTTTTAATTAAAACTCGCGTAAAAAAGTAATCGGTCCATTAATAGGCATTCGTTTAATCTTCCAAGTTATTATCTAATAAAGTAGACTTTAATGCCGGCATTTATTATCGACGGCGGCAACTAAAGTTCAAATGCATTGGAATACTAAATGGAAACGGCTTTTTATTATCATCTCTCTAATGATGTTGGCGCATTAAACACTGTTATTAATCATAATCACCATTACTAAGTGAGAGAAAGGCTGAAGAGAATTCTATTGGTTTAGTGATTAGTGGCGAAGCTCTGAAAGATACTAGTGATGGTATTCCTAGAACCGTGATCTAGGCCACACTCCTTTCTCTTCCCCCTCTCTCGCTCCCTCCGCTACCACGTCCTTCATTAGTCGCCAATGCGTCGTCTTGTGATAATTTTAATATTTTCTGCACGCTGCAAATTATCATAAATTAAGCAGCTGCCTTGCGTTTCGAAACACTTTGAGTAGTTCCTGGTTTCTTTCTGCTCGACAAATTAGCATAAAACAGTTAATTTTGTGCGAATCGAATGAAGAATCGAGTGAGGGGCAAAGAGGAGGCGAGAGTGAATTGAAGTGGGGTCCCTGGCGAGGTCTACAAGGTTGCAGCTCACGTGTGAGGGCCGCATGACTGCAGTCCATGGTCCAGTCGCAGTCATTTGTAATCTGTTTAAAGATCACTTCGAGTTCAGTGATTCGATGATTGGTCAATTAGCGAGTGGGTTGCGAGGGCGTGGCTTTCGAACTCTTGGAGTTCTCTATCTACTATTTCAAGTTCCTTTCACCTCCCTTTTGAGTCCTCTCTTCTCCCTTTCAAGGCTCTCTCTACTACCATTTCTACTGCTTTTTTCATAGCTACGTGTTAATTTAATTTGCGAATGCGTAAAAGTTGCGCCATTTTATTGCTCTGTGCTGCCATTGGTTCAAGTCTCGCGAATTTGTTCAAGTCTCTCTCTCGTGAATTTGCGAATTTAATTCGTTCAAGTGTTGCCCAGTCAAGCTCGTGTGTTGCCTTTGTGTGTGATTTGCTGAGGCAACAAAGGTGCGAAGTGCGCATTTTCAACGTGCCCAGGTTACGACACGGAGTCAATTTGCACAGTGCAAGGGGAGTTGAGGAAAAGGGGGGATCATCACAACTTCATTATACAAAATCATTATTTTTCATCTTTTTATACTAATTTCATTATGCGAATTACTTTTTTGAATAAAGTTAAACAAATTTGAGTTGGAGTTACTTTTGGGAATGGAGTTAATTTGTTAAAACGGAGTAAGCAAAAGAGGCAATAAAATAAAAACGACAACAACAACATATAAAAAGTGAATGTCGTTTTTTGCGGTTGCGGCGCCGATGGTGAAAAGGTGCCAAAAAGTGTCGAAATGTTGTTGTTGTGGTTGCTTTCAATTAACCTCAAAAGAAAAGACTTCGAGCCAAAAGTGCAGTGATGAGGAAATTTCAATTCCAACGCTACAGGAGGTGCGGTCGATCCGGATGAGGCGGGTGGATTGATGGAGCGTGTGGTGAGGAAAGCGCTGCAATGGCGAGAGGTGAAGTGGGAAAGGTGCTGGTGTGTTGAGGTGAAGTTGGGTGAGGTGAGCTGAGGTGAGGTTGAGTGTGAGTGTGAAACAAAAGACTTGAGCGACAAACCTGATGACCATAGTTAAACAATCCCAGCTGCAACAAAGGAAATTTCGATTTCAATCGAACGGGGAGGTTGGTTTTTTTGGTTGGTTGGTTGGTTGGTTGGTTGGTTGTGGGATGGTGAGGTGGATGGTGGAAACACACAATAAATAAAAAGAGAAAATGAGTAGAGTAATCGTAAATTTATCAAATTTATTGCTTAACGATCAAACAAAAACAATAAAAAACAAAAATAAAAAATAAAAAACTAATTTGTTTTGAACATTAAATTTCGAAAGAAAAATAAAAAATGAATGTAAAAGCCGAGCGATTGATTATGAAAGGAGGCAATCGATCGATCGAGCGGCTGGAGCTCGAAGCTTTCTTTTGATTTATGCCTGGCGATTCGCTGCGCTTCGAACCATAATTCAAGCCAATTTATTTATCCTCTACCGTGCATATATCACGCCGTATACATGTCCACACATCTGCATGCATATGTGATAAAATAATAAATAGCTCTAACAAAGGCGGTGTGGACAATGTGGAAAGGAAATCGAAACCTTTTCTCGTCTCGTCGATTTCCTTTTCTGCGTGGGCACAAATTATATTCCATTACAAACAACTATTAATCTATTCACAATTTAATGAATTCAAATTAAAATCGTTACACTTTGCTTTCCGTTATAGAAACAACAAACAATTACCCATGAAACATTTCGAATTTTATGCTTTGCTTAACAGGGAAATGAATGGAAAACGAAGCAAGAGCAATAATGGAGAAACATGTTGAAAAATGTGTGGAAAAAATTATAATCATAGAAAAAATTAAATAAATCAGCTGGTACAAAAAAAGTTGAATGGAAAAAATGAATGAAATGCAGTGATCGTGACTTTTACATTTGCAATAACGAACAGGAAAAACCAGAACAATAAAAGGAAGAATGTATGGCTATGAAAAGAAATTCATTAGAATGGGTTTCACACATCGCTAGTGGGTTGACCAGAAGAGAGGGGACCAGAAGTGGGAGGGAGAAAAGAAGTGGGCGGGGAGACCGAAGAAGGCAGGGTGACCGGAAGTGGGCAAACAGAGATACAAGTGAATGTACCCCAACCTGTTGAGTCCACTAATGATTATTGCAATGATCGATTGATCAATCTCTGACCTTGATATCCCTGAACTCACCCCAGATGAACATCGATTTGATTCCAAAATTTAATTGCTGCAACCAACCATCAACATCATCATTATTGGAGATCATTAAAATGCGATATCATTAATCGAAGTGATGTAATGCTTCCAAAAATATAGCCAGAGGCAGGAGCACAATTATAATTGCGAACAATAGCAGAAATGACAAAAAAGTGTCGCCGGCAATTATAATTATCTTAATGATTAATCGATAAACTTCGAAATGGCGCATCTAGAAATTGAAACCGGAATCGAATTCGATGCGAACCATTTGGAAATTCCCCCTCGCACACATCAGTGATTCGATTCGAGATATATGCGGGGTATATAGAGGAAAGAACAGAAGCCTAAAGCCGACAAAATATAATGACTTTGGACTTTGTGCGACGACAGATGTCGCTGATATGCAAATTGTTTGTCCAAATAGAATGTCACAACGCCACAGAAAATATATAGTTGTCTGTCTGTCTGTCTGTCTGCCTGTCTGCCTGTCTGTCTCTGTTTATGGATTTATTTCTGTGCAAAATAATGATGTATTTCAGCAATATCACGATGAGACGGCCGTTGTTGTTGTTATTGTTATTGTTATTGTTATTGTTGTTGCTGTTGATGGTGGCGAAATCGCAAAACCTTTTAGTGACGACAACAATCAGCTCAGGCTCAGGCCGGCTGCATCGGAGCCAGCCATATTGCCAAGCAGAATAACAATTATTTTGCAATTTTGTGTATTTAAATTGCAACGACAATAACAACAACAATAACAGCAACAACAACAACAACAAAAACAGGCACTGCAAAAAACATCCAAATACAACAATTTCTCGTTTCAAGTGCCGATCATTATCAACTGCAATCACGTTGCTGCTGACGTTGTTGCTGCAACTGCTGCTCCGGCTACTGCGGTTGAGCAAATTATTGTCGGTTGACTTTTGGTTGGGTTCGCGGGGGGGGGCGTAGAAGGTGTTGAGTGGAGCAACTCGATGGGCCTCAATTGAAATGCGAGGTGCCGCAATTTATAAATCAACCAAAAATATCACGTTTGCATGCTTATGTATGGTAATTCTTGATTTGCAGATCGACGCTGGTGCATCGAGTGCATTCGTAATCGACAGACAGAGAGGCGGGTGGACAGACAGATAAGCGGGTGGACAGACAGATAAGCGGGTTGACAGACAGAGAGACAGACTAAAAGAAAGAAAAGCAGGCTGATGAAAGACAAAAAAGAAAGAAAAACGGTCAGGCAGAGAGAATCAAAACAAAGCCCAACAAAACTAAGCTACGGCCGAGAGAACTGGAGAATGATCGATGAAGCCAGAAGAAGTGAAAAGAACCATGAAAACGATCGGTTCCTTCATCCTCTTGAAGAGCCTCCGACAAAAAGGGAGGGCCTCAGAATGCCATATTGCGAAGAAAGAAAAGGATTGGCCGCAGGAGAACCTCTCGGGAAGCGAAATCTGGGTCTTGGAAAGTCAGCTCGAGTGATGGCTGCAAGAGACTCTTTTGCAAAGAGAAAGGTCGGTGGGTTCTTGATCTTCATCTGTCGATGTGGTCTTCGATCTGACGATGTGGTCTTCGATCTGGTTTGCTCTCCGATCGGCAGACGCCTGCCAAGAAGAGAAAGGAAGTCGCAGGTTCGACAAATTACAATAGAAAGCTTCATGTACTTTCATAATTTAAATGCATGATTCTCCGCATCGTGTCTCGTTCTTCGGTGAAGGTGTGAATTGAGAATAGAAAAATCATCCCATTCAATGTGGTTTCGAATACAGCATTAAGTCTGAAAGTTCACCTGACAGTCGACAACGAGTGCGAACACGATCCGGCTCGTTGGTGGCATCGAAATATCAATATTGGATTATTCCATGACTTTAACATTTGGAGTTTAGCATTTGGCTGAGATGGCGGCGTTTCCGTTGGGCTCCCCGTGGGCCGCACCCCCCGCCCACGTCAGTGACGACGTCCCTGGCATTTCGAGTGTTGAAATCAGCGAGTTGGAAAACACAACAGCAACAACAACCGGTACAACAAATTATAAAATAGAAGATGCAGAAATCTCGTTTAGGCCATGATGGCTGTTGGCGGCTGGCAGCAGAGACAACAAGCCACAGAAATAGAAACAACAGCAGCAACAACAATAGTAACAGAAGAAAAAACTGAATGGCAACAACAATAGCAACAGCAACAACAATGCAAGGCAACACAATAACCCAGATTTCTTCGACAAAGAAATAATTGCCACACGGAGTAAAACCAGCAACAGAAACACTAAAGCAACAACTACAACAGCAACTAAAACAACAACGAAAGCAACTGAAACGAAAACAACAAGAACAACAACTACCCCAGGGAACAAGAAGAGGAAGAAGCGAACGACAGACGACGGACAAAAATACTACAGTTGGGCCTGAAACAAGTCGAGGCATTTTAAAGGCAATTAAGAGAGCGACGCCGACAGACAGACAGACAGACAGATTACCCGACAGATGGCCAGACAGATAGACAGACAGACAGCCGACCGACCCACAGAAGACGAGAAAAATTACTCAAGGAACACAATAAATTGACGAGAAAATTGAAGAAAAACTAATGTAAAGTAAATTAAAAAAATACAAATTAAAAATAATATGGAAGTAAAGTAAATAAAAATCTCAAAAAAATAAATAAATATAAAAATTGTAAAAATAAAGTGTTTCTAAAAAATGAAAGAATAAATTAAATTAAAAATGTTGAGAATAATAAAATAAATTAAAAAACAAATCATAAAAAAATATGAAATTTTCAAAATTGTATGAAAAAAGAATTTTAGGAATTTAAAAATTTGGAAAAAAATTTATGAAAACAAAAATGTTAAAAAAATGTATAAAAATAAAAATGTTGAAAAATTTTATAAAAATATAAATTTGGAAAAAATCGTTTGAAAATAACAAATTTGAAAACATTTTATGAAAATTAAAAATTTGATGGAATTTTATTAAAATAAAAATGTGCTCAAAATTTTATGAAAATAAGAATTTGGAAAAAAATGTAAGTAAATAAAAGTTTTTTAAAAAATATTATGAAAATAACGTATTTTTGAAAGTGAAACTTGTTACAGTAACATGAACAAATTCGTTGGATTAGGCGCAAAAGATGAATAATTTTGGTGATCTTACCGGGGGCGCCTCGCTAGCGGTGCTGTACACCTCGCTGGCGGCGTAGTCGGGCTTCATTTGGACGGTCGTCATCGAGACGGTATCCTTCTCGGTCATCTATGTCAGAGAGAGAGAGAGAGAGCGATCCCAACAGGACGATGGAGATAATCCTCGAGACGATCTCGCGATAGAGTTCACACTTTTCCGTTCTCTTTGCCTCGCACTTTCACACAGACAACAAAACGAGTTCTTTTGGTTTATTTCTTTTCGGTTTCAGTCAAAATCGGAACGATCCAAAGGAGTTTTAACAATAACAACAGAATCACAATAACAAAATGAATAACAATGAAAACAAAAAAGAAACACAAGAGTTTTGTATCACAGCTCGAAGCTCTGAATTTGTTGGTTCAATAAAGTTCCGAAAGAAAACACCGAAAATTCAGTAGATTTTCCGCTCGACTGTTTATCGAAAGAGGAAGAGGTTGCTGTTGCTCCGTTCGCCTGGACCAAGTAAAGGTTCGAGCTAAGCTGAGCTGAGCTGGGTTGAACTGAGTTGAGTTGAGTTTAGTTTAGTTGAGGAGAAACACGTCTCGATTGTTCGACTGCCACTCGACGTCTGAAGGTGGAAGCGCGTCTGGCTGGAGATTTTTCTACCAGATCGGATCGGTTTTTGAGCGATCGATGTGTTGGGGATCGGGTTCGTGTTCATGTTGTTGTTGTCGTCGTCGTTATTGTTGCTATTGTTGTTGTTAGTGTGCGATGTGTGTGAAATGAGAAAAACAAAAAAATATATATAAATAACAACAGCCACAGCCGCAGCAATAGCAACATAAACAAAAACGAAAATGAGAAAAGAAAATAAAAAATATTTGTCAAAATAAAAAACAAACACCAATACACAGAAACAGTAATAACTATAGCAACAACAACAATGGTAATAGTGAGACACGAAATTCAACAGCAAAATAAAATAAAAACAATGGATTTAAGTGGAGAGAAACAGACGAGAGACGAACGAATAAGCGAATGAAACAGAGGAAAGAGGTACGTGGATTTAGAGAGTGTGAGTGGTAGTGGGAGAGAGAGAGAGAGAGAGAGCAGGCGAGCGAGCGAGTGAGAGTGAGTGAAGGAGAAGGCATTAAAGCAGAGCTTTGAGCTTGGCGTAGATCGCGACCGGCTCAGGGAAAAAGGTTGTTATTTTGCTACAACAACATCGCAACCACTCGATCTATACATCATAACAAATACCAATACACACTCACTCACACACACTCAGCACGAGTCGCCGAGTCACACGCATTGGGGGCCTTTCGAAGATCCAAAAGACAAGTGAAATAAATCGACGTCGATCGCCGCCGCTTCTCGTCGCTTGGCCTCGCGTCGTCGATCATCGGCGAACGTACCAGCAACGGAGCTGCACTGCACACACACACACACACACACTCACAAACACACAAATACACCCACACACTAACACGCGCCGGCAAACACACGCTCACCCGAGAGCTCGAGTCGAGTTCGGGAAAAAACAGCTGCCGCAACATCTGGAACGAGCTTGCAAGCTGTCCCACAGTGGGGCAAACTAGGAAAAAACTTGATTTCGATTTTTTCTTCTCAAGAATAAACGTTTTTTCTTATTTTTATATTTATTTCTTATCGTATTGTTCTAAACATTACAATTTGTCCCACTGTGCCCTAAGTTGTGCAGTTGCCGAACCGAACAGTGGAACCAACTCTTAGCAAACTGCGTATTATTGACACCACTGTGCTCTGATCTACCTTCACTTTGCCGATGCAATCGACGAATTTTCGAGCTCCAAGTTTTCCTTCACAATTCGAAAAAATAATGATTTTCTCATACGGCGAGTTCTGACGATGAGTTGCGCATACGCCACCGTCGTCGCCATCGCCATCGCCATCGCCATGAATAACGTCGACGAGATTTGGAGCCATGGACCTCGTCGTGAACGGGCGACCGGTGACCGATGATGGTCGGAGTCCACTTTGGAGTTCGGCGAAGAGAAATCTCACGATCGATTGAGGCCGCCTGCAGTCGAGTGAAGGTATTTTTGCTTAACTCTGGTTGCGGCGATCGCAAAAAAAATCTACCAACGAACCAGAAGAACCGCAAGAACAGCGCAAAACAAAACCATCCAACCATCGGCAACGGAGCAACCGCTGAGAAAACAAAACAACTTTCAGTAGAATAGCACGTAATGCTGAACCACAAAAATTACAACGGCGTAACACAACAACGTAATATCCAAAAACAACAACAATAGCTACAATGACAACTACAAAAATAACAATAACAACAGTAACAACAACTACAATGACAATAACAATAACAGTAACAGAAAAAGGCAAAAATAACTATTGTCGAGATTTATTAACAAGAGTTTTCGTTTCGATTCTTGCCATGATTTTTATTTCTAAATTTTTCGTTGCAATTGAAAAATTGTTGTTTGTTGCCGCTTTGAGCTGTTGTTGTTGTTGTTTTCTGATATTTCATTGTTGTTGCTATTATTATTGTTGTACAATCGACGGAAGATGGCAATTTGTTTGGGTTCTGGTCGTTGCCTCGGAACCCAGCTTCATCCAAGTCACAGATGGATCTCATAGACAATTGAAGATTTATGCAAATTACTTCGAGGAGACCTTGAAACGATATTGGAAGATCTGGTGGTTGCATAAGGGGGGAATTAACGTGAGGAAGCTTCGGGGGAACAGAAAAAAAAAGAAGAGGTAGAAAAACATGATCGGGTTGATTCGCTGTCCACTGGGATTCATTTCGATTGATCTCTTGCAATCTGTATATAAGTGAACCATTGGTAGATAACGTTGATTTGATGTATAATTAAAAATAACAATAATTCGTAATAATTAGCTACTAATAACAACAACAATGGGAGCAATCGACATAATATCAAAAATAAAAGTCATTTTCATCAAACAAAAAAAATGTAATTTACATAAAAAAATAATAATAAAAAAAATATAATAATAAAAAAGAAAATAAATAACAACAACAACATCAACTATTACAACAACCATGTCCCAGACAACTGACGAACTTTTGCCCTCAGCAATTTGTCTTTCGTTATGCTTCTGCAGCCTCTGGTCGAACTTTGACTTTGAGCTTTTAAAGTTTTTAAGACTGCAGTTCGTTCCCCTTTCTATCTCGTTTTCCCTCCCTATCTCTTCTTGAGTTTTGTAACGATAAAACAACAACAACTACAATAACTTCGGCCCTATTAGATAAGCTAGGTTAGGTCAACACTTCAGACAAACGGTGGACAAATGAACTGACAGACGGACAGACAGACAGACTTACAGATAGTTGCGCGATCAAAGGGAACACTGGGCAGGGATTTCGAATTCAACTTTTTTTGGACTTGCAAATTGTTGTTGCTGTTGTTAGTTAGCTGTTAGTTTTGTTTTTTTGTTATTTTTGGCTGATTTGCAGATCAAATGCGACGAGAAGAAAAAGCAAAACAAATCAACGAAAATGAAAACGAAAACAAAAAGAAAACAATAAAAACAACAATAAAATACAGCAGCAACAACAATGAATTCAAATCGCAGCAATTTAGGCGTCTTAATTAGGCACAAGCAATAACAATAGCTACAACAACAACAACATCCGCAGATCTGCTAGTTGTTTGTTACTGCTTTTGCTCGGACACAGGTTGTTTGTAATCTTTTCGTTTTCTTTGTTATCCGTTCGTCGTGTCCATGGTGTTGGCCATTATTACATAAGCGCCTCGCAATTTGGGTTTTATTTAATGTCATAATTTAATAAAGATTATGCATTTCTTTCGGTGTATTTTTGTGGCTATTTTTTTTTTTCTACTGTCCGATTGAAGTTACTGTTGATATTGTTAGTGATCATCATATCGTTGTTATTGTTAGTGATGATCATCTTGATGTTATGTTAGTCGTCATCATACTGTTGTTGTTGTTATAGTGATCATCCTCATGTTGTTTTCGCTTGTTGCTGCGGCTAATCTTCTTCTTACCCTTCCCCTCTCTCTCCCCGATGTGGTTTTAATCGTTGCATTTCGTGCTAGCGGACAATTTTATTCAAATCCATCCGGAGAAGGGGAGGTTATCAAATTTCCACAACCGATTAAATAATATGCATTTGGAATAAAGTTTTTATTTTTAGTTTTTTTTTTCAATTTTTTCATCTCTCCCATTACAGATATTAACTTCATTTTAGAGCACTGCGAAGCCTCAAGCTCAATTTCTGATCAACCATTGCTCGATCGCACACCAGTCGATTGGTTTCCATTTCTTCCATATTTCATCTTCATTTCAAATCCCAAAAAACTTTTGATAAATCGTTTTAAGAGATGGTTGGCTGCTCTAATACCCGGTCTTGGATGCGAAACGGTAAAGGCAGCATCCATATGATCCGCTCTCGGATATATGCTTCGTCATGGTACTTTCATATAAACATGCAACATCATGTAAATCGCATCCCATTTCATCGCATCATTAATGAATAGCTCGTTACAATGATTCAACGATCTGTCGTCTGTGGTTTTGACGATTTGGTCGAATCATCTAAGGAGTCTTTGTCTTAGATCGCATATTCCAACGCTTCCCTGATTATCCTTGATTATCTTTTTCATCGAATCCTCGAGTGGATGAAACGGGGAGATCGTTGTTGTCACAGTTATTGCAATGAAAAAGTTATGAAAAGCAATAGTTGACATGGCGACAAGATATATGCAAAGACAGACAGATTGATGGACAGACAAATGGACAGCCGTACAACCGGTCAATGGCAACAAATGAGTCATGGTACCAATCGCCAATAAAGAGGCGACCATCGAGGGAAGAAGATCATCGAATCGAACGAATGTGGGATTCGATGCAATAATTAGAGAGGACGGCGAAAAGTGAAATGAATCGAAACGAAAACGAAGAAACGCATAAATAGCAATCACAACAACAACAATGCTAACTAGTAGCCCGTCGATCAAGTACGGGTTCAAACTAGTATGGTCAAAATACAACAACGACAATAACAACAACGTTGACGACGACGAACAACAACATTTCATTGCGAAGTTTTGGCCAACGACAAAATCTTCCATTGACGTTTGGCGGGAGCGCCGGTTGACTGACTCCATGCGCCATCCGTCGATCGCAAAGTTGTTGCTGTTGTTATTATTGTTGTCATGTGTTGCTATTGCCGATGGCGCTCACTGTTGCTGCTGCTGCTGTTGTTGACGACAACGACGACGACGATGGTCACCGGAGTGTGGCAGAGCGCGGCCCTCTGTGTGCCATGTGGTACCAGTTGTCGGCGGATATGGATCGGCGCCGTGGATCACTTCGTTCGCATGGCAGTGATCAGTTGGTCGTTAGTCCACTCGATAGATCGATCGATCGATCGGTCTGTCGGTCGGTCGTTCGATCTACCATGGCCATCGATGGCTGGTGCAATGGACTCTCGCTGGATTCAGGTGGCGCTCCGTTTAATGCCATGGCATTATTTTCCAGAAGGTGTTAAATTATCTCTCCAGCTGCCACTCGCTCTGTTTTCTATTCATGTAATCTTTGATTTCCTTCTATTTTCCTAATTTACTTGATCGTAGTCTTTTAATAATTTCGCAAACATGCGAATTTCACGCGAGCAGCGACTGTTTTTGTTTTCAATTTCAACTTCAGCCGGTACCATGTGGGAACTGGTACCCGCCGCCCCTCCTCCCAACCTTCCTCCTTCTGTCTGTCTGTCTGTCTGTCTGTCTGTCTGTCCGTGAGTTGAGCCGAGCTGAGCTGCCTGTGAGCTTGCGTTTTGCCGTGATCGTCGTTGAATTTATGCGCGACTTTTGGAAATAAAAATCGGCGAAATTGTGAAGCGGTGGGCTGGCCGATGGGTGGTGGGGGCTGGCAGTGGTTGAGGTTGAGCTTCCCAAAGTGATCTCCGTCCTATTTGCCGTCTGATTGCTGAGCAATAATTTTGCATTTATTTCCATTTTCCCTCAATTAAAAAGGTTGCAACTTAAGTGCCTTTCGAGAAAGTTTCTCTCCCGCCGAGATGCTGCCGAGTTGTGTCTGTTGTTGATGCTCGATGCGAGGTCGATTGTGATCGCGGATGTCGGATGTAGGAGGGGGAGGGGAGGGAATTAAAGTACCCAACTGAACTTCGAATTGAATGGGTCGTTTGTGCAGAAGCAATCAATTGTTATCTCTATGGGAACTCTCCAGGTAATGAGAGGTTGTCGAGGATCACTCAGCGGGATGATTCCGCTGTTTGATTGCGGCGATCGACGTTGGAGGTGACTTTTGTTGCTGCAGACGAACGAAGTCATCGACCTGTGGGACTTCGAGTTCTTCATCATCATCATCATCGGCAGGACTTTGCGGTTTCCCACACACAAAGCAATCGAATCGTGGATCGATATTAGTATCAATTGGTACATAAATGCCGCAATTGCTTCCGTTCCAATAGACAATGCACACATACCATACCGCATCGCAACATACCAGAAAAGCCCCTGTGATTGCGCCACAAATTGCATTTCCGCTTCCTCCTCCCATAGGCAACGTTAACCCAAAAACAAGAGGGAAATCAAAAAAAGAAAAAAGTTAAAGTGAAAATCTGCAATAGAAGAAATTGCATCGAAGTCGCCGCCGTGGTGGATCAATAAGGCAAAAATGGAGACGGAATGGAGTCTCTTCCTCTGGCTCCAGGGAAGAGGATCGATCGGACATGTTTCTTTGCATAACTCATGCGGCGTGAGTCCAACAGGGGAGCGCATCGGCGACATCAAGGGTTAGAGTTCAGGAGATCAACACGAGATTAGGAGCAACTTCAGCAGCAATAACTACAACAACACTACAGAAACAACTTCAAAACCAACAACAATAATAAAACAAAAATAACAATAACAACAACAGAAGCAACATGCAACACGATCAAAACTTTCTGACTGGCTTTCTTTCTTTCTGTTACGAATGGGAGCAACCGAGAGAAAAATTATGAAAATGAGCAACAAAAACAAAAATAACAGCAGCAACAAAAATTAAACAAAAACAATTGGAAGTAAAACGAAACTAATTCGAGATGAAAAAGAAAAAAAAACAAACAACAACAATAGAGAGATAGAAGGAGGAAAACAAAAACATAGGCAACAAAAAATGATGCTTGCGCGGAAATTGCTGGTTGAGTTCACCATCACCATCAGGTGCCCACTGGTGGCGCACGGCGATGAAATCCGAGACTAAAATGCATCGCAATTCACAATTAGACACGACCGGGAGGAGACGCAGGGTGCGTGTGGACAGACGGACAGACAGATGATCGGACAGACAGACAGACGATGGACAGAGTGGATGTTGAGAAGATGACGATGATGATGATGATGCTGTCGCCATCGACGTCGGGGATGAGGAGGACGCGAACATTTGAATAAGAGTTACAACTTTCACCATTTTGTTTATAATCATCGTGTTAACGATGCCAACGTTGCAAATTGTGGCTGCTACTAATAACCATGATGATGTTTCTCGTATCGCTGATGAAGCTGAGACAAAAAATTTACTTTTTTTGCAGATGCGATGAAACACCAATAGAACAAAATGTCAAAGGTGGAGGGATCGGTGGAGACTTCTACTGCTGGAGGAGAGTGATTGAGAGATATATCACAGCTCCAGCCGAGACGTAGGTAAGAAATCTCTGAAAATATCTCTGGCCTTGCATTCGAAATGCATTCACAAAACCTAAGCACGGTGACGTTTTTGTGTTGTTTGTGTTGTCTTTTGTAGACATGCCATGAAAACGGATTTCTGTTGGATTTGCAACATTTTCACAATGACAACAAAAACAACAGCAATAATAACAACAACAACAATTCCATTAACAATAAGTGTGAATTTCGTCTGCGAACAAAAGGTGTCGTTAACATGAGCCCCCAGGGAAAACCCTCTGATCTTGTGAACAAAACTCAGCGACTCGTCACACTTGGTTGCAGATATACCAAAGCGATAACACCCCATATATACTATAGTAACACACACAACATCGTCGACTTGTGCTAAAATTTTGTTGTTTTGATGTTCTGTTTTGATGCACAAAAAACGAGAGAAAGAAACTCGCCAACTAAAAATACAATGAAAAATGTGTGTGATTTTACTGTTAACACTCGCCGAAGAATGACTTCAGCAAACTGTTTTGAAATCCATAGACATCATTTCGTTGTTGTTGTAATTGTTGTTGTTGTGGTTGTATTGGTTGCTGCTTATCTCTCATATACGAAGGTGATTGTCTCCCGATGGGCCTTTGTGTGGACATCATTCCATCCGGCACCCATCTTCCATCTATCTTCGTTCAACTTGACTCTTTCAATGAAAACTCCATCCGCTGGCCACGATCAATGCGGGCGCTCGAGTGGTAACAACAAGGCTTCTGTTGAGAAAAGGTTTCCCTTGCTCTCTTTTTCTCTCGCTGGTTCTCTTCATGATTCACATACAAGTGCTATATTTGCATATCGCTTATAGAGATCGGATAGCATCGAATTACTACGTGATGAATGCTCGTCGAGAGTCAAGTTTATTGTGAGAACAATGAGTATTATACTATAGCAACAACAACGTGTATAACGACGACCACTACAACAACTAAAGCAATATTTATTTAAGGGCCCCAAGGTGCTCGGATTATGATGGATGAGCAGTAGAACGTGATTTATGCGATGAGGTGCCAACGAGCCGAGCAGAGACAACGGTAGATCAAGGTCTTCCCGGAGTTCCTAAACCGGGTGAAGGGTTTCATTGTTCGTGCCTTCGTCGATCGACTGATCATCTGGATCATCTGGTTTCATGCAATATAATTTCCCCCACTCACAAAAAAGCACCCCAAGCATTATCAATTTCTCTCGAATCATCATTGAAAATATTTTGATCTCTGCGACTTCTTACATAACTCGACGGTATTTGTTTTTGAATTGAAGTAGCGCAAAAAATAGCGATAACAAATGACATATTTAGAGGTTTACCGTAAGCTTGAAAAACATGACAACCTTTTTATTTTACTTATGACCATTATTTATTTTCCTATCATGGATTTTGAATTTCTTCATCGCAATTTCTTCTGTACTTTTGTGATTGTTGCATGAAAAAATTCGTTGACTTGCAACGAATTACGACGTTGGCATAATTTTCGAGCTCACTGTTCGAGGCAACAGTGAACGATAATAATGACTTTAATGGCAATGATAATAACGGAAATACATGAAAAATCTGTCACGCGATAGACATATGTACGTACATATATCCTTAACACATGGCAATCAGAAAAGTATTTTCATGCGAATCGTTTGCGGAAAATGCGAGAGAGACAGACAGAAGAACCCCTAAATGACGAGGAAAACATTATTAAATACACTATTAATTATAAATTATAGTATACACATTGCATACGATCGTTTGTGTGCGTTTTCTTATTGCATTTTATAGGTATTTTCTTTGGGCAAAAAGTCAATGACATTCGGTGCTGGAAAGAGTGGTTTTGCAGCAATTTTATATAACTTAGGTTTCTGCGAATGCCCGAAGAGTCGGAATTCAAAATGAAGACGTTGTACAACGATTAACATTAGCCTTCATTAGTGACTATTATGAGGTTGCCATTAAGCGAAACTCCAGACGGAATGGTTTGATTCGCAGTTCGGGGATTATGGAAACCCAATCAAATGTCATGGCCATGTATGTATAAGGTTTTGTTATCATACAGAGGATATTTTCTACTTGTTTCTGTACACTCTAGTCATAAGTAATTTAGGCATTTTTAAGGAGATATATTGTGACTGTGGAATTCCCTGTCGAATGTCATTTGAAGACTATTTTTAAATCCCTTCAAAAACACATTGAATTGCATTTTCAACTATTGCTAAAAACGTTCGCTTCGCATCGTGTTTGATTTTAATTGAGTGTTTTTACTCATTAATATTTCCATTGTTTACGCTGAACTTATAGTTTTTTAATTTTCTACTTATTCACTATTTTTTAAAGTGTTCATAAATATTAATTTGAGTGCTTTTGCACGTTGATAACCCTGGTGCACACCGAGATTACGACTCTGGCAGCAATAAACTTTTGAAAACATGCTAAAACAATGTTATGATTAGTTTGCGTTTTTATTGCCGACGTTGCCGTAGGACAACCGAGATAAAGTGTAAAATTTATGGAAAATTATTAAAATTTCCCCACTTGAGCGAAATCGTGGTTGTCACGGATCAATTACAGGTTCCTTCATCCTAGCGTTCAAAGTCCTAGTCAAAGAGTCGATTCACGAAATTAGAGATTATCAGTCGATCTGTGGATATTTCCACTATAAAAAGTCTCGTAAACACCGTGATAATACTATTCCCTCTTCTCCTTTCCTCCACCAACACCCACACCAGTGATCTATCAGCCGGCATCTTCGTATTATTCAATTCGTTTTTTTCGATACCATGAAAAAACGATCGTAAAACACTTGGAAACGAAACGAAAATGAGGTGGACTGGAGTGGGTCGGAGCGGAGAGAAGTGGAGTGGAGTGGAAATTCAAATTTCAGCGCCTTGAGCGCCAAAGCGAGGGACGTCGCTTGCAGAGGGCTTCAACATGTCTTGGAAGGTGAATATGAGTGATAACTTTCGCTTTCTAAATGACGCTAGGAAAGATCAACAACAACAACAACACGTAAAACACCACAAGACACGAACAAACAAAAAATCATAGTGAAATAGAAAAAAGATTAAAGCCAAAAAGAGATTCAAGAAAGACTTACTTCGTGCTATTGTCGCGGTCCACGATCTATGCTCAGTCGGAACAACAAGGGTCTCGAACGAAAGGCACGCTCGCCGGAGACCAACACGATCATGATGATCATGATGATGATGATGATGTTGTTGATGATTTACACATCGTCAGCTGACGAGTTGTAAAGCATTCGCAGCTGTTGGTGTCAAATGAGGATAATTTAACCACAACTCCAGACACCTTTCTTCCACTCGCGGTTACAATTTTCATTTGCAGCCAACGAGAAAAGTGTTTTTTGTGGGTTTTGGTTTTCAATTTGAATGGGAAAATCTGAAAAAAAAGTGTAATTGAAATAAAAAACGATTGTAGTAACATGAAAGGCACTTCCATTACTTGAAAAGCGACTTCATTGCCTCAATTACATGGTCGGACATCTTCGAATGGATTTCTCGGAGGAGACAAAAGTCCATTCGAATTTGTTTGTCACTGAGAATAAATCATGTTCCTCGAGATGTCGTGGGGCATGGTAATTAAATATTATAAATTGCCGCTGGCCATCATCAGCTGTCTAACATCTGTACATTCGTGTGGCAACTCGTGTGACGTTGTATTGTTTTTTTTTTGTTTACTTGGCTGTCTCCGCTGCTCATCATAATTTGAAAGATTGCAAGGGCGTTTGTTTTAATTGTTGTTGTTCACAATGCTGGCCAAACATAAACACAACGATTTTGTTGTTTTTGGCCAACGTCGTCGATTAAGGAGAAATTGCGAGACGTTGCCTGAAATGCAAATTCATTGGGATTTAATTGCGGATTTGCAGATCCTTGGTATAATCAAGAAATAACTTAATACAAATGGAAATTAGATAAAATGGCGAAAGTTAAACATTACATGCAAAATTCAACTAAATGTTTTTTAATTATTTCTCTTAGATTCATTAGTTTTTTTTTCAGAAAGATGTCGCCAATTACACTGTACAGAAGAAGAAGGAGAAACAATGAGCAATTAAGCAAGTTTCTTCGACTTTGTTGCAGTCGACAAATTCAACGCAAGGTTCATGCAAAACAAAAGACTTCGACAAGAAGCTTTTTTCCAATCTCATTCCTCTTCCTCGTTCCACGTGCAATTGAATTTTAATATTTCTCTAAATAGGTAAATTTATACATAGTTGTGTGTTTACAGATTGGAAATCATGCAAACGATTGTTGTCTAAGCCATGGCTTGCAATTCATACATAAATCATTTGTTTTCTATTGAAACTGCAGATGATGATGATGGTGATCATGATGATGACGTTGCACACGGACGCTTCGTCAGCGGATCGCAATGATGATGGTGATGGGGACGCTGTGGTAGTTGTTGCTGTAGTTGTAGTTGCTATTGAATGCAGTTGTCAGTCGTTTGTCTAACAGCTGCCACGCTCCATGGTATCTGAGGAATTTTTCCTCCACTTGAATTCATTTTCTGCGTTCGATGTAAAAATTTGTTGTTTTTTCACGCATGATGAGGCAAAATTTTAGCAGTTTGTGTTTCTTTTGGGCACTTTTTTTCTGCAAACGTTGTGGAAGACTCCGAAAAATAAATCGAAATAAATCCAAATTTTAGTTAATTTCTCAAAAGTTTATGTTCTTTTACTCGACCTTTCTGCAATGACGAAGCGTGACCAGGATGAGGCCAGGGGAGTGGTGGGAGTTAATTCAAGTTCTAATTAAGAAAATTACAAGTATCTCTGCGCTGTTTTCTAGGTCAGACGCAATTGCACGGAAAAACAGACTCAACCGTCTATAAGAACTATTTCGCAATGCTTCACTGTAAATATATAATTAGTTATTCGAGTGTTTCGTTGCCAGAGAGAGACGATCGTTAGGAGGAAGGCATCAATGCAATGATATGTCACTGATTCCGTGCGAAACGATATGGCTCTTGTCACGCAATCTTAGTTCTATTTCAATGTGGGGGGCAGCAAGAAGAAAAATCGGAGGCAGTAGAATCGAATACAAGTGCTCCACAGAAATCGCAGTCTTGCCCATGGAAATTTTGGCCTTCTCATAGGCAAATTCTTCTTATCTAAAGCTATCTTGTAAGTTTTTTGTCATTTTGTCATCGAAATTTAGTCCGACGGTGAGAAATTAAATCCTCAAATAAATAAAACGATTGTTTTCCATGCCGCCGATGGAAACGACGACGTCGTCATTGTTATTGCTGATTGTTGTTGGTTTCGTCAATGAGCATCCTGATTAGCATAATTCATCACGAGAGACCAGAGAAACGGGAAAGCTCGCTCATCACAACCCAGCTTCGTTAGCCGATGTTTTGCAAGTTTCAATTCAAGCCAGATATTTGAATGCAACAACTTTAGGGGTGATGGGGGCGACAGAGGGAAGAGTCTCCCGCCATTGTGGCTGCCTTTAATTTGTGACTTTCGCTTTTTTGCTTTCGTTCTCTTTCGTTGTGCTCTTGCAAAAGTGGGAAAACTGTTCAGAAATTGCAGGAAAAATTACAGCAACAAAGCTATTGTTGTTGCACGCGTGCACAATATTCATAGACGATCATTAAAGTGGATTGTTGCTTCTTTATGTTGTATTATTGTTCATAAACCCTTGTGGTTTAGTGTCCGCACCTGCTAATTATGCTTAAACAAATGCTTACAAGGGGTAATTAACCTAAATGACATCTGCAAATATATTTGCAATGATTATTCCAGTATTTTGGATTCCTAATTTTAAAGAATTATATGGAACACATTGGACATGTATGTGTTTGTTATCAAAATGCAATGTACAACGTATGTGTACATAAGAACAACAACAACGCACCAACAAGCTTAAATTTCTCTGTTAATATACGCAGTGAACACCACCACGATACATAGACAAGGTGCTGAATACACCTCGTTCCGAATGCAATTGTCAAATCGTGACAGCATCGTTTTGTTGCTGTATCAAGTGTCAAAATTTTCCTCAAACTGCGGTCGGCAAGCAACCGCGATTCCAAGTGAAAAACTTTTTTAACTGCATAAATTTGCAGAATTTCTATATAAAAACATACCAAAAACTCACAACATATACAATAGTTCACTTTACAAAAGTATTTAAACCGAGCAGAAATGAATTAAGTCGGGAAAATTGATTTCAAAATAGTTGCTGTATTCCTAAGGCCGTTTCGCAGTAGTGTACAATGTGTTGGAAGTTGATGGCGCCCCATTGTCAACAGCACTAATTACTAAGCAATTGAGAGCGCAGCTAGTAGCTGTAGAACAACTCAGGACAGACTTTTGCATTGAAAATCGGATTCGGAAAATGTCACAAAGCCCTAATGGCGCCAGTGAGGCGCAGTCAATTGCTAATCGGACGGGCCCTGGTAGCCTCAACACGAACAATAAAAATGCGATAAAAATCTCGGCCGATGGGGTTGCAAAGCTGACCTTCAGTTTTCTGGACGATCACCATGCGGACAGCAGCCTTGAACCGGGCGAAGTAAAGACGCCTCCACACAGCCCGATTTCAGTTGGTGTTTCCAAGGAGCCCCCCGCACTGAAGACCAGTGTTGTCCCCAAAAGTTTGCCACCATTGCATAATGAGTTTGCAGCAAGGCCCGCTAAGTCGTTGTCGCAGCTGGAAGCTCAGGCATGTCAGGAAAAAGTGCGTGCCATACTTGAACTGGATGCGATAAAGCGTCGTGAAGAAGCCGATAAAAGGAAACTACGTCAGTTAGAAGAAGCGAAGATGTTGCTTGAGCAGAAAAGGGGTTCAGGGGAAGAAGACGAAGATGAGGAGGCCAAACGTAAAGCAAAAGAGGAGCGAAAGAGATTGAAGAAACTGAAAAAAGGTAGGGCACATACATATAAATATATATTATACGTAACTACAATATAAAAATTAATTTGTTAATGAATTTCAAAGAAAAAAAAGCTGCTTTAGAATTACTTGACGAAGAGGAGGACGAGGAGTGCACACTAAAGAAGAAGAAAAAGAAGAAACCTTCCAGGGACTATTCGTCCGAAGATGAAAGTGCACATGGAGATAATCTTCGGCCCCTTGGGAATCTGCCTACATCTGTACCGCGATATGCCATTGTTCCTACAGGCCCACCTCCGCACATGCCTCCGTTTCCTGATCAATACATGGGATTTCGAGGTATGAATCCATTCATGCGCGGACCACGACCAGATTTTCACCATCCTCGTGGCGGATTTCATCCTCGCATGCGGGGTGGTATGCGTGGGGTGATGCGATTTCCTGGATTTCGGCCACCATTTTTTGGAGGTGGTATGCAACGACATCATAACCAATTGCCAAGACAGCAAACGCCACCAACAGTTCGAGGCCATTCACCTATTCAAGCTCCAACTGATAATTTAATGTTAGTATTAATGTTTAATGTTAATAATTTGTATATGATTTATTATTCCGATTTTTAATAGTTGGACCACGACGAAACCTTCCATTTCGTACGCATTTAATACGCGGGATGATTACAAATCAGATGAGCCCTCTAAAACTCCCGAAGAGCATTCACCTTCAACAAAGACTGACATCGATGGAATATCATCACAACGTTCTGGAAGCAAACAAAGCAAGAAATCAAAGAAATCTCGTGAACACGAAAAAATAAAAAAGCGTCGCACAAGTCGAAATAGCAGTGAAAAATCGAGTAAGAAAAAAATAGAGAAAATTCGCAAGTCTATGGATAAGTATGAACGCAAGCGCACAAAGACACCAGATTTTTCTTTGCTTGGATGTGGGCAAAAAACAGAAGAACTGAAGGACGACGGGGAAATGCAGTTAAGTAAAAGAACTAAACTGGATATGAACTCGGATGGCTCAGAAGAAATGTGGGACATTGAGGAGAAAACCAAAAATTTGGCACAAACAATTAAAAAAAAAGAATCGAATGTTATAACATTTAAAATAGAAACGAAGCAAATTTCCGATGAAAATAATTTATTTGAAAATAATGATATTGAAAAGCTGAAAGATGATCCTCTGACGCCAGAAGGACCCGCACTGCCACCTAACACCATTAACAAGGACACAGAATTTAAAACTATTGACCATGGTAGAAACTTTGATATGTTTGCAGATTCGCCCCCAAGGTCAACATCACCACATAAACCAAATAAAGTCGACAAACTCCTTTTGAAAACTCAAAAGTTTCTTGCCAAAACAGATCAAAAACAATCCGAACAAAATGTAAATATTAAAAAAGAAATCCAATCAGCCTCTAATATTGAAGATGCATCCGGTACACCACCAACAAGTTTACTAAAACAATCTTTAAATATTTCGAAGAAACCTGATTCAGAAAAAACTCCTTTAGAAAGAGCCATCGAAATGCAAAGCAGAATAGATAAACTTTTGAAGGAGGATGATTTAGATCCCTTGACAATTTCAAGAATAAAGGCCAAATCTCTAGAATATAAGCGACAAAAAGAAGAAGCTCTTTCTAGAAGAAATCAAAAAGAGTCGGTGGTCAATCAAAAACAAATTGAAACCCAGAACGCAACGACACCAGAACAACCTAAACCTAAAAACCCATTCAAGCGTTCAAACTCACGCGATCGTTATTCACGCCGATCACGTTCACGTACTCCAAAGCGGGATACAGGTTCCAAACAATCTTCTTTAGAAAGAAATCGCAGCGAATCGCGATCTAAAAATAGAGCCAGTATTGGCAGTTCCGGGTCCTTAAATCGTTCTGGCTCCGGATCGTTAAATAGTTCAAAGACAGATTCCGAGAAGGGGGAGTTGTCAAAGCGACAAGAGTTCGACTCAAAAGGAAAACTTTCAAAATCCCCTCCTGCACGGCGTACATCCGAGAAGACGGGTCCGAAGGGAAAAAAGAATAAACACAAAACTCCTTTGTCGTTTGCCGCTGCAGAGTTTCTATTTCCGGGCGAAGATGATAGTTCAAAGAGTTCTTCGCAAAAGGTTCCATATGAGGAAGACGATACCACTTCATCTGATGTTATGTCCAGCAAATTGAAGAAAATTAAACAGACTGATGACAAAGATGATAGCCCCGATACTGATGATTATATGGATAACTGGGAGAATGACGATGTCGATTTGGATGTCAACTTAAATAATACTTGTGATAGTTCAACGCCAATGCGTTCATCGCAAGATGATGCAGAAGATGAAATGTTCATGACTCGTTATACTAATCCAAGTCCACCAATGGAAGTTTTACAGGTGAGTTTCACTTCTTTGAATTCAATCATTATTTTATATGTACTTATTGTTCTCTTTTTAGATTCGTAAAGCTACAGCGGATGTAAAGCCAAACGTGACCAGCTTAACACAAAAATCCTTCTCTCAGTTATCGGAAACACCGGAGGGAACAGATTATGTTAAGGAAGAAATTGAAAAGCCAACACATAAGAAAGAGTTATTTGGAATGCAGGAGATTTACGATCAGTTTATAAAAAGTGTTGAAGAGTCTGGTGTTGATTTGAAACCCACAATGTCCAACAATTCGCAAGATGTTCAATTAGATAAATCCTTAGAGACGTATAAGGATAAGTTGTCCACATCTTCAGCGTCAACTTCATCGACGTCATCGTCATCATCGTCTTCTTCATCCGAAGCTTCAAATTCATCTTCGTCGAGTTCATCTAGTTCTTCGAGTGGATCGTCATCAGAAGAAAGCAATGATGCCGACAGTTTCAAAAATGTTAGTTTACAATCTCCGAAACGCAAATCAAAAGTAAATGAAATAACGCAGGTTGTGGTAAAGATCGAGAAAGAATTAACACCGCCAATACCGGAGAATCCAAGAGAAGAAAATAATAGCGTAACTCCAAAACTTTTACCTGTACCAAAAGTCGAGGTTTTAACTCATCAACAACCAACTCCGTCAGAAATCCAATCTACACCACCAGCATCCACTGCGAATCAAAGTTCAACAGGGACACAACAGCCGGCTCCAAAAGCAGCCAAGGATTTCAAAAAACTAAAGAGCCTGGAAGCCAACTTAGCTCGCATACAGATGATGCGTGCTAATTATGATTCTGCAGATGAAATTAGCGAAGAACTCTTAAAGATGGAGAAGCTATTTCTACAAGAAAAGAACTTGATCTTACTTAAATATGCCAAGTCATCTTCAGCACCTGCTGCAAATGTGAATGCAACGAAATCACCGGTTGCACCTATTGTAACAGGACAATTTGTTCCTTCGCTGCAGCAAACAGCATCTGCTGCTGAAAAAGAAGCTGCCGATGCAGCTGCTGCAGCTGAAGCTAACAAAATATTTGACGCGAATCGGGAAGCCATTAAATTAACAATTTCACCTATCAAACTACCCAAAACGCCAGCTATATTTGAGAAAGTTACCGGCGATGACAATGAAGTTGGCTCACAAAAAACCTCCGCTGATTCAGAGGAAGTGGATTTCACAGAGAAATTACAGAAACCCGCCAAGGAGGTGGCTATCGTAAAGCCCATGATGGAGACGAAAGATTCACGTGCGAACCAACGGCAGCGGCGTTCTTCACCTTCACGACAGCTAGTCGATCGTTCACGATCTCCGGGAGGATATCAACGCGAGAGACGACGTTCAACGTCGCGCTCTCGCTTCAGTCCACAACGACGACAACGTGGCCGATCATTGTCCGTTAGTCCGCCTCATAGAAGAGGTGGAGCGCGTTATTCATCACCCGCTCGTCGAGGCGGCGCCACCAATAATGCATTTACCACATCCCAATCGAGATATCGTAATTCGGGCCGCCGTAGCCGCAGTCGTAGTCGCAGTCTCACTCGTCAAGGCAACAGGAGAGGTGGCGAATTGAGCCCTCCTCATCGACGCTCACGTCGTCCAGTACCTGGAAATCAGTCCCAGCCACATTATCGCAAATCGTCAGGCCAACAACGAACGTTACGTGACTCTCGCTCGCGTTCACGCTCCATTCCACGCTCGCCGCCAGCACCGAGATCTCCACTACGACCCCATTCCCCACGATCTCCGCCGTCTATGCGCAGACGTTCGTATAGCCGAGATCGTTACTCGTCGCGCTCACCACTGCCTTTCAAGCCGCCATCGCCGCCAATGCGACGGAGTCTTTCGCCACAGCGACGATCCAGTTTGTCGCCATCGAAGCATTCATCCTCAAGGAGGTCACGTTCCCATTCACGATCCAGATCACCACGTTCACCGCGCTATGATGACCATCGGCGACGACGAGCCAGTAGCTACGATCGTCATTCACCATCACTGCAACGACAATACTTCGATCCCTCCGGAGGGCCAATGGCATCAGCATCACCATATTATTACAATCTATCACCAAGTCGAATTTCATTGGATGCACGCATAAATATTGTGCTAAATGGCCCACCCAACCAGGAAGGCCCTGGAGGTGGTGTTACAACATACGAAAGTTATTCCAATTACAGTCAGTATGGTGGGCAGTATATGGCGATTCCACCACAGCCGGATGCGACCAGTTATAACATCAATTATTCAGCGAATCAATATGTCCCCATGGGCAGCAATGCCTCAGCACATCCTCCCCACTCTCATCAACCAGTTTATTCGAGTATACCAACCATTAACAGTGGCGATGTTGGAATGCCGCCTCCATTCCCACACTCGAATTACTATTACAATGAGTTTGGAGCTCATACTAGTGCGCATCAGTCGACATCTCTCCTGAAGGAGCTTCCGAAAGCAACGGTTGCCGTTCAAAAGGGAAATGTTCTCGAAATCGTACCTTCAGCGGAACTGGGTGGGGGAAATGAAGCGGTAACGGGTTCACAAAATAAACCCACTCCTATGAAACCAACGAAAGTAAAGAAGAAAACACTTTCTTGGAAGGAAGAAGTTAATAATCGACATGTAACTTCGGCCGTTATGCGTCTGAGTCGAGAGAATGATGGTTCGTCCAGGAGTATTCTTAAGAAGTCGACTGCAGAAAATATCATATCCAACGACGAGTAAGTTTTCATAGTCCAAAGAAATGTATATAAATGCAATATTTCTCGAATACTAATTTTGTTACTTTCATTTTTAGCAAGCCTCAGAAGAAGAAAGTATACTTTGAGGATGGCATTTATCCAAATCGAGACAGTGATGACGAGGATCGTAAAATAATAGATGCTAAAGTGCGTCGCAAATTAAAACGCCTACGTAAGCGTCATGGTATCACAATAAATGCCGACAATCTAGTCAAGGAAACCAAGAAAGAAGACGAAGAAGAGGTAGATCCAGCACTGGAGAATGAACCGCCACCTCCTCCGCCGCCAGGATCTCCGCCACCACATTTGGAACAGCCGATTTACCTGCGACCACCGACGCCAACACCTCTGTATTATTTCCACTTCGATCCTGTTGTGCATTCAATGTATGTTTCCCAAATGGAGCGACCAATACCACCGCGTCTCTTAAATCCCAAAGCGATGGTCCCCACACCAGGTGGATCCATGGTTCCCGTACAATCGCCATCGAATACGCATTCTCCAAACGGAGCTGCACACATGCTGAGCTCAAAGAAGGAACTCTCTACATTTGCAGCTATTAATCGTTCAAGCCGTGGCAACGACCGTGCTTCGCCGAAACTAATTCCGGTTGCCTCTGCTCAACGACACGACACGGTCTCCACTCTGAAAACGCTGCCTATCGAGACCATACACTCGGAAACTATGCAGACTATGAAGAGTTCGTTCCAAGCGATACCCGCGAATCTAATGTCGACACCGCCACCGAACGTCTCCTCGATGGTATCGCTTCCACCGCCACGTCAAAGCGCACCGATTGGCTTCATGGGAATGCGCCTCAATAACTTTATGCGCCTGCCGCCGTCACCGCTCTCACGAGGTGGTCCAATTCCACCACATGGTGGTCCCCCTATGGCAGTGGTCGGAGTGCGGCACTCGTACAACATGCCGCCGCCAACAATGATGCTGACCACAGGACAACCACATCAATCACCTTCAAGTGAATACTCGCCACAGCAGCAACAATATCATTCACTGCCGCATCCCAGCTCTCCGCATATGCACCAACCGCCCAGTTATCCTGGACATCATCACACACCGCCACCACACTTTTCCACACAGCATCCTCCTCCCGGCACTCACTCAGCACCGTCACATCTGCATCATCAGCGACAGCAATCTCCACTCTTTGTGCATTCGGTGCCGCCGCCACCTTTGCCGGCTGGACGCCATGCCATCGCACCAACTCTAGAGGCCCCCGATGCAGTTTCCAATCAATCCCCGGCATCTGCAGCGGAGGAAACGAACTCTCAACACCAGAGCAGCTCTAGCACACAAGCATTGGTTGCCCCATACAATGTGAAGAAACAGTAAGGATATTTACACAAAAATTTAATTTACAGCAGACAAACTCTGTCTATAGGAAATCTCAGGAATCATTTGCAATATTGGCAATGAACAACGTCTGGGAAAAGTTATCGGGTCATTAAAAACATAGCTGTAAAAAGATCATTTGTTTGGCATACTGTGGTAAATCTACAAAAAAAATAATAATTTATTTTCTCGGAAATCTCCTTAAATTATCCAGACACCAGGATATTTCAACTACACCAAAAACACAATTCAAAATTGCATTATCATGGAAATTATGAACATTTAAAACTATCTTTGCATAGTTTCATCAAGTATTTTAATCATATTTTAAGTATTTTTATTGTTGTAGCAGAGTAACGAGTGAAAATCGTAGAAGAGAGTTTTTGTTACCAAACATTGCTACAACTAGAAGAGAGTTGAGAACTCGAATGTAAGATTTGCTAAATATTGATAGTTACTTGTGTAAATATATTAATGTAACATGTAAGTGAGTCCAAATGTATGAATTTAAGTTTCATATGAATAATTGAATTAGCCTACTTTTAATTTTGCCAATTTTTACGTTGTTGACAAGCAATCTTCATGTTTATTAAATTATATTTGGAAAACTAAGTACTTCAGAACTGTATTTATAAAAAAAGAAAAGAATTCAACATTTTATTAATTTAATGTTTAATAAAGAATTCAAATGGAAATTAAAAAGGAAAATATTTCAATATTTATGTTTCAGTTTGTACATTAATGAACAGATTCTTAAGTTATATTAATTAATATAGAAACTTGTGAAAATAAATTAATTTCAATTATTGCCTTCACGATGAATATTTTCTTAATCGCTCTTTTTAAAGAGCAAACGAAACATTATCGGGATAGGCGAAAGTTGTTGAAGTTATTGGGCTCAACATACGATGCGAATTTCTTATTCACATTGTTTATAGAGCAAACGAAACATTGCCATACGCGAAATTTGTTGGTTCAATTGGACTCAACATACGAGGATTATTCAGGGCCAGCGGGTGGTGCGATCCGGCACTATGTGGGCGACTCACTTGTGTGGAAGGGTACCGTGGACGCGAGTAGTAGGGACGACTGTTGGTGACCGCGTCCACACGAGTTGACGGCGGTGGTGCTGAGCAAGAGCTGTAGACAAAATACAAATTAAAACTGGGGGACAATAGACTGATTACCATTTTACCGTCGTTTTTCCATTTGCCTACGCATTTTGCTCACTTTACGCACACGCATCTCCAACTGTCTACGCTCGGCACGCAAATTCTCCAGAGTTTCGTACTTTTCCTTAGCACTGGCTCGCACTTGTTCACAACTTTGCTTAAGTCTTTCGTATTCACGGGACTACAAGAAGATCATGATATAGTAATTATTCATATGAGCAAATGAGGTTTGATTTACGAACCATGCGATCCATGCCTTGCATGAAATGGTCGCGATGCCGTTGCTGGAAGCGCAAGATATGGGCCGTTGGTAGACCATCGGCCCAGGGCGTCGGATGGAACAGTTCCTTGATGTGCGTCGGCAGAGCGTTGCCCAGCTGGCGTCCTCGTACATTCTTGTTGCATATCGGACAGATAAAGGTGTTCCCTAAATGAAATTATAATATATATATAACAAAATGGCGACGACGATTTCCTGAATGTGAAAACCTTCGGCGGGTTTAGCACATATCTCACAAGCCAAGTGCTGGCAGGTGAGAATATAAATAGCCCGCTGCTTTTTCATGTAGATCTCAAAGCAGCGATTGCAATGGATCCAATATAATTGCGCTTCCTTCGGGACGACCTCCATTGAAGATTACGAATTCCGTTGATCACTTTAGTAGAACTTGTTTGAATTTAAAGCGGAAATTAATCTATGGCGGAAATGACGCCAACCAGGGTTTGGATCATGTGAAACGGAAATGGCAATGACACTACCTTAAATCGTAGTAAGAGTAAAGTTTCCGTAGTAGATGAGGAGCTGTATTGGTATTTGGATGTATTTTTACTTGCAATTTTTGTTAATTTCATTACTAACAATTTTTTCAACCAAAACAATTTTTTCAAAACCATGTCAAAAAATCGTCAAAAGCCAAATGTGCCAAATTTGTATTTCCGGAATAAAACTGAAAACTGAAAACAACAAAAATTCGATTGAAGTGATTTCCATGGAACTATATGTATTATAATTAGTTTACATTTTTATATTGTATTTCTAACTCTTGTAAAATAAAAAAAAAAAATAAATAATAGTCATAATATATCTGTTATGAAAACACCTGCAGTTATTTACAAATCTCTGACTGGTGGCAACGCTCTCATCAACTGTCAGAGTCCCAATTGCTGTCAGTTGACGTGTTTAGAATTCTTCTCTGCCAGAATCGACGTCGGCGAAAAAGTTTATATATTTTGGAAAAATACTGTCTAATTTTCGATTTTTTGTTAAAATTAGTGGAGTAAACGCACGGATAACGTGTACACAATTGAACAAGAATGCGAATTTAACGATATATCAAATTAAATCGTGTGAGCGAAGAAAAAATAGCAAAACAGTATTTTGCCATCAGCGACGACGACGACGATATTTTCTACACACACATAATTTTCACCACGAAGTCATCGAGCCTCTGTGAGGCAACAACAACAAATCATTTCTCGCAATAAATTACTAAAAACGTTTATAAAATAAAGAGCAAATCATGTTGATTGCTCAAATATTTCTTCTATGCCTAATCGGCGGCAGTCAATTCATTCAAGCTGATGAACACAATCACCTGGTAATAAACCGAGCTGCAACATACAATACTTCATTATTAGTTTTTCCCCTTTTTTTTATTGTTACGAATAGTACGATGATCGCGAAGAGGTGGTGCTCTGGATGAACACCGTTGGGCCGTACCACAATCGCCAGGAGACATACGCCTACTTCTCATTGCCGTTCTGCAGTGGCTCCAAGCCATCCATCTCCCACTACCACGAGACGCTCAGCGAAGCGTTGCAGGGTGTGGAGCTGGAGTTCAGTGGCTACGAGATGGCTTTTAAGAGTAAGAATTCGTTTATAATTAGCAATAGTTGGGTTTTGAACCAGTTTCAAGTTCAATGAACGAAAATGCTAATGACTAACATCACTTTTGTTATTCTTGAATAATTATTTTCTCGTTTTGTCGAACCTCTATGATTGACTCTAATGTATTATTGCCCTTATAGCCGATTCTCCCACGACCGTTATATGCATGGTGGATCTTACCGAGGACAAGGTAAAGGCTTTCACCTATGCTGTGATGAATGAGTATTGGTATCAGATGTACATCGACGGTCTGCCAATTTGGGGCAAAGTGGGTGAGAAGGACGAGCACGAGGGCAAGTACTACATCTACACGCACAAGAAGTTCGACATCGGCTTCAATGGCAAGCAGATAGTTGACATTAATTTAACAACGGACAAGAAGGAGCTGCTCGTGACAGGCAACAAAATTAAATTCTCTTACGAGGTGAACTGGCGTCCAAGTACAGTGCAGTTCAAGGACCGTTTCGACAAATATTTGGACCCGAAATTCTTTCAGCATAGAGTAAGTCATATGCAATAATTTATTTTGATCTCAAAATTTAATATACTTTCTGTGGATTTACTTTAGATTCATTGGTTCAGCATCTTCAATAGTTTCATGATGGTCATTTTCCTGGTCGGCTTGGTTTCGATGATCTTGATGCGAACTCTGCGTAAGGATTATGCGCGTTATAGTAAAGACGAAGAGATGGATGATATGGTGAGTGATATGAGAATGATATGTTCATGTTTCTATTGATTCTGTAAGTAGATGTTTACTCGTTCCACTTCGGCAAACAAAAGAAACATTTGTGTTGAGTATTTGAGAAATGCTCTATATGTGTTTGAACAATTTGGATGACGTTATTATTCCATTGGCTTACACTGAAAAATAATTTATTTTATATGCAACCTTCGTTTCAAACAACATATTTGCAGGAACGTGACTTAGGCGATGAATATGGTTGGAAACAAGTGCATGGTGACGTCTTCCGTACCCCACCCCATCCCCTGCTCTTCTCAGCCATGATTGGTGCCGGTTATCAATTGATCTCAGTCGTGTTTTGCGTTATTATGTTTGCGATTGTCGGGGAATTATACAC
Source organism: Coelopa frigida (assembly GCA_017309665.1). NCBI lineage: Eukaryota > Metazoa > Arthropoda > Insecta > Diptera > Coelopidae > Coelopa > Coelopa frigida. Next base: position 25,080,372 of record CM029563.1, read on the forward strand.
AGAGTAAGAATATACATTATTTTGTCCTGATGTATAATAATCATACATATACCTTATCACAGACGCGGTTCAATGTTGTCTACCGCGATTTTTGTTTACGCCGCCACGTCTCCGATTAACGGGTACTTTGGTGGATCACTGTACGCTCGCCTGGGAGGTCGAATGTGGATACGTCAAATGTTGGTGTCCGCATTCATGGTGCCAGTGTGTGTTTGTGGAACTGCGTTCTTCATTAATTTCATAGCGATCGGTTACCATGCATCACGTGCGATACCTTTCGGCACCATGGTTGCGGTTACTTGTATTTGTTTCTTCGTCATTTTGCCGCTAACTTTGGTAGGTACAGTTGTTGGACGCAATCTCGACGGCCAACCGGATTATCCATGTCGCGTGAATGCTGTTCCCCGGCCGATACCCGAAAAGAAATGGTTTATGGAACCAGCGATTATCATTCTCTTGGGTGGAGTTTTGCCTTTTGGGTCCATTTTCATTGAAATGTAAGTTCTTTATATTTTATTTAATTGTTATATGTTTTTCTGATTGCGTTAATTGATATTGTCCAGGTACTTCATCTTCACTTCGTTCTGGGCGTATAAAATCTATTATGTTTATGGTTTCATGCTCTTGGTGTTCACCATTCTAACAATTGTAACCGTGTGTGTGACTATTGTGTGCACCTACTTTTTGCTCAACGCTGAGGATTATCGGTGGCAATGGACGAGTTTCATGTCAGCCGCATCCACATATATTTACGTTTATGCGTATTCGTTTTATTATTTCTTCTTTAAAACCAAGTGAGTGCAAATTACGATCGAACTTTGATATGTTATTGATTTATTATTTTCATTTCTAGAATGTATGGTCTGTTCCAAACGGCCTTCTATTTTGGCTACATGGCTCTCTTCAGCGGTGCCTTGGGACTCATTTGTGGTACTGTGGGCTATGTTGGCACTAGTGTGTTTGTGAGAAAAATCTATTCCAATGTAAAAATAGATTAAATTAATGTGGAAAAAAAATTCGATTCAATTTAATTTTTCCCAATTTTCCAATAATTTGAATAAAAACGAATTACATTTCATCTTTTGCGCTGTAATTCTATGTTTTCATGCCTATTTATATAGTATTTAAAATGATGTATTCACAATTGTTTTCTTGGCTTAATATCACTTATATAAATTTATCTATATCTGTAGATTTTAAGTATTTTATTAAAGCATTTCGTTTGTATTTGTAGATTGTCAAAAATCTAGTTTTTCAGTGTATATGTATCGCTTAATCGTAATGTTTATAATTTGTTCTATGCATTAGTGCTACAGTAGAACTAGAATATGTTTCTCATTTTAATCGTTTGTTTTCCAAATCTAAACGCCAATATTATATACCTTTGTGTGTGTTTATGTTGTATGACTAACTAACTACGTAAATGTCTATTGGGTGCTCTAATTATATTTGTATCTTCCTCATAATTTGCTTGTTGGATTAATTTCCAATACTATTTTACCATTGAAACAAACACACAATGATCTAAAAAACTTAATTTCAAGCAAACTATTGTAAAAACATTACTATAAACTTCAATTAACACAACACACACAACTTGAATCATTATAGAACCACAATATAAATCCGATTCTAAAGCCGTTACAAAGTTAAACATTTGCATTAAAAACTGAAAGTTTAAAGATTGCATTGTAAATTAAAATAAAGATAAAGTAAAATAAAATTAAAAGAAGATAAATTAAAGCAATTAGAATGTAATATTAAAGCAAACAACAATGGTTTCTTCTAACTACTAAACTATATAGGAAATTTTCTCTACTGCGTGTTGGGTTGGCTGCGATACAACTTCGCATAAATCCCATTCTTCGCCAGCAACTGCGGATGGTTGCCCATTTCCACAATGCGGCCACTCTGGAGGACGCAAATCAGATCCGCATTTTGCACGGTAGCCAAACGATGGGCGATCACAATGCAGGTCCGTCCGGAGCAGGCCACATCGAGAGCAGCTTGTACAATCTGCAAAAGTGACACATCACACGATTTAAATATACTTATTGATAAGACTTTGGACTTACCCTTTCGCTCTGTAAATCCAGCGCTGACGTAGCCTCATCGAGGAGCAGAATCTTGGGATTCCTGACCAGAGCACGAGCAATGGCGATGCGTTGCTTCTGGCCGCCCGACAACTGGGTGCCCTTCGCCCCCAGGCATGTGTCATAGCCCGAGGGCAGGGCCATGATGAACTCGTGGGCGTTGGCCATCTTGGCGACCTCAATGATTTGTGTCATCGGAACGGCGCGATTCGTGTCGCCGTAGGCAATGTTCTCGGCGATGGTCTTCTCGAAGAGCGCGGGCTCCTGCGAGACGATGCCCAGACGGCGACGCAGAGCGGGCAGCTCCATGTCATTGTGAATATTCTCTTGGTCGATCAACTGGAAAATTGTAATTATAGTATCAAGAGACGAGTTGCACTAGTGCTTGCCACACGTACGATCATTCCCGAATTGGGGTCGTAGAAACGTTGCAGCAACTGGACACAAGTCGATTTCCCGCAACCGGAGGCACCGACCAGGGCCACGGTTTTGCCCTGCAACACGTCCAAGTTGAGACCGCGCAGCACCTTCTGCTCCGGCCGCGTCGGATAGCGAAAGTGCAGATCGCGATAGGTGACTCCCTGGATGGCGTTGGTCTTCGAGATGACGGCGCCGTTGAGTTGGGCCGCATAGATGTCTGGCGATTGGATGCGCGGCTCACGGTCGATGATCTGATACAAGCGGTGGCCGGAAATCAGAGCCGCGTTGAAGGCCGGCGTGAAGGCCAGCGACTGCGCGAGTATGAACAGACCATAGAGCAACGAGTTGGCGATCCTGCAAGCATTCAGGGAACCATTAACATTATTCCATCAGGCATTGAACTCGATTTCGCTCACTTCATGATGTCCTCGAACTTGATCTTGCCTTCGGCGCACATGATGCCGCCGTAGCAGAGGGTGAGGGCGTAGCCGAAGAACATGATGGCCATGCCGAGCGTGTTGACCAGGCCGCGGAACCGCAAACGCTTCTTGATCTCGACCTCGTAGCGATCGATCTCCTTGTTGTACTCCTCGATGACCCACGGCTCCCGCCGCAGGCTGGCAACGGTCCGAATTTGGCCAATGCTCTCGGTGGCGATGCGGCTCGTCTCCTCCAACACCTCCTTCTCGCGCACCGCCGACTTCGTTGTGAATCTATAAACATCGGTAAGATACAATGATACTCCATCGCAATGGACTCATCATACTTGGCCTCGAAGATGACGGAGACGACCATGAAGGGCGAGGTGCACAAGCAGATCAGCGCCAGCTCCCAGCTGTAGGAGAAGGCGATGGCCATGCTGCAGATGAAGTTCGTGATCGCCTGGATGATGTTGCTCAGCGGGAACCCGATGGCGCCCTGCAGACTCGACGCGTCGCCCGAGAGACGAGCCGACAGCGCTCCGACGCTGTTCTCCTGCTCGTCGAACCAGGCCATCTCCTGGCGCATGATCGACTTGAAGATCAGGGAGCTGTCGCGGTCAGGCATGAGAAGAAGATTCCATAGAGAGGACAGGAAGGACCACTTACCGCATTCTCGTGGTCAGCCAGACGCCGGCCAGGTTGAAGAAGTACGTTTGGGTGAAGCACGCGACGCCGGCGGTGATGCCGACCACCATGCTGATGATGGAGACGACGGCCGTGCGGTCGAGAACCGCGTCGGGGTCGGGGTCCGCCATCGCCGCGTAGAACTCGGAGAAGACCATCGAGAAGGCCGGCTGCGTGCACCCGTAGATGGCGGCGCAGACGGCGCCCACGACGAGGAAGCCCCACTCGGGCTTCGCCGACTGCACCACGCGGAAGAAGGTCTTCAGGTAGCGCGTCTGCTTCTGGCGCTCCTTCGCGTCGGCCTCGGCCTGGGCCGCCGCCCGTCTGCTGACGACGTTCCTGATCATGTTGCCGTCGACGGAGCCCTCCGAGAAGCGCGCGTCCAGGGCGTTTTTATTCTTCGCACTCGAATCGTGCGACGGCAATCGTTCGCCCGCCTTGATCTTGTCCAAGTCCCCCTCGGTGTCCTCCGGCCCGAGCTCGTCGAGCAACTCCTCGTGGTTGCCCTCGTAGTCGTGGGCCGTCACCATGTCGTAGTATCGGCCGCCCTGTCGCATCAGCGCGTCGTGGCTGCCCTGCTCCATCACCTTGCCGTTGTCCAAGAAAACGATGTGCTCGGCATGGCGGATGGCCGAGAGGCGGTGCGAGACGACGAGCGTGGTGCGACCCTTGCTGGCCCGATCCAGAGCCTCCTGCACCAGCTTCTCCGAGTGGTAGTCGAGCGCGGAGGTCGCCTCGTCGAGGAGCAGCACCTTCGGGTTCTGGATGAGAGCGCGAGCGATGGCGATGCGCTGACGCTGGCCACCCGACAGCTGGACGCCCTTCTCGCTGATCAGGGTGTCGTAGCTCTGGAAAGGAAGGCGTCGTTCGATGGCCTTAAATCCATTCTGAGAATAACTGACTCACATTTGGCAATGCGATGATGAAGTCGTGGGCTCCGGCGGCCCGCGCCGAGTCCTCGACCTCCTTCTGCGTGGCATCCGGCTTGCCGTGGCGAATGTTCTGGCCGATGGTGCCCTGGAAGAGCACCGGCTCCTGCCCCACCACGGCCATGTTCGCCCGCAGCCACGACACGTTGTACTGCCGGATGTCGACGCCGTCGAGCAGCACCTTCCCGAATACCGGGTCGTAGTATCTCTGCAACAACTGGACACAGGTCGATTTTCCCGAGCCCGAATAGCCGACGAGCGCCACCGTTTGACCCTCGCGGAGTTGCAGATTGATGCCGCGCAACACGATCGCGTCCTCGCGCGACGGATAGCGGAAGAAGACGTCCTGGAACTCGATCACGCCCTTCAGGCCGTAGTTGAGGATCTTGCCGTCCTTGGACATCGGATCGATTTTCGTCTTGGCATCGATGACATCGAAAATGGCAACGGCCGAGCCGCGAGCCATCGAGAAGGCCTCGAGGAAGGGGGCGGTGCGGGCGATGTGATCGGCCCCGACGATGATGCCGGTGATGACCTATAATCGAGAGGGTTGGTTGAGAAATCCAACAATAGAACAAGGGGTCAATCGATCGAACGACGACTACTCACGACCATCAGGACGGCCGGCGTGTACTCCTTCTCCGCGGGCGGCTTGTCGCGGTCCTCGAGGATCAGGTGGACGCCGTACCAGAAGGCGGCGGCGCTGGAGATGAACTGCATCGACTTCAGCACGGAGTCGCTGAGGCCCGAGAAGATGCCCTTCGTCTTGCCCGCCTTGCGACCCGCCACCAGGCGCTCATCGTAGCGCTGCGACTCGTTCTTCTCCCCGCCGAACGCGACCACGGTGCGTATGGCGGCGATCACCTCCTCCACGACCGAACCCGCCTTCACGTAGGAGTTCTGCTCCCGTATGGTCAGCTTGCTCTGGTACTGTGGGTGGTCGCAATGGCAATGAGTAGAAAGGAGCAGGGATCAGCAAGGGGCCAATGAACTCACCTTGGCCACAATGAAGTTGATCGCGATCGTTATTGGTATGTAGATGCAGACCGCCAAGGTGAGCTTCCAGCCGTAGATGAAGGAAATCAGGACGCTGATCAGGAAGTCCGAGACCAACTCAATGAAGTGGCCCACATTCTGCGACATCCCATTGCGGATCTTCTCCAAGTTGCTGGTCGCGAAAGAGATCGATATAAGGAGATTGTGATGTAATTGGGGAGACCTACTCGGTTATTCGCACGGCGAAATTCTGATCCTGTGCCATGTCGTGCCACCCGATGTCCTGGCGAATGGTCACCTCGAAGAACTTGCGGCGCATGCGCAGCACCTGCTTCAGCGCCACATGGTTGAAGAGGTCCACATAGGCCACGCCACTGACGAACAGCAGCACGGCGTCCAGACTGATCAGGATGCCGAACGAGATCGAGTCCTTCTTCAGCGCCTCCATGTTCTCCTCGTGCGTGGCATTGGTGCTGCGATGAGAACAAGCGAAATCAGAAGATCTTCACTTCATCATCCGCGGTGACTTACAGTATTTGTCCCCCGCCGAACAAGGGCAGCAGGTTGGTCTTCGTGCTCGTGCCGATGCCCAGACTGCGATCGATGAACATCGAGACCAGCTCACTGTAGACAATTATGCCGATCGGGTGGACGAGGGCCTTGAGGAAGGTCATCAGCACGGCCAGAAATATGATGAAATAATCCCAGCCAGTGGCGAAGCGGTAGAGCTCCAGAAAGCGAACATTTCTCTCCTTGACCTTTGGCTTGGCGTCCTCTTTCGCCGCTGGCTCCATTGCAGATCACCGCCGAGATGTTGCTTCCACCACAACCCAACGTAGTCTACTGACAATGCCAGAGAGCGAACCGTAGGCGGTCACCGAGGTGCCACCAGCAGCACCTCGAATAGCACACGTAATTAATATAAACTCACTTGTCCTATATATTTAACATCAATTGAAGAATATCGGTGATCGGGTCAATTGACGCCAATAGAATTGATGAAACTCTACTTTGTATCACGTTCGAGTTCACCCTCTCAGAGTTCAATGTCTCGCCGATGCTCTAACAATGATCGATGCTCGAGTGTTTCGTCTTCCTGGTTGCTCGCTCTACATCGCGCTGAAGACTGATTCAGAGAAATTAATTCATACCAATCTGATACATGTATGCACTGATAGCCACGGCTATGCCAAGGTTAATATTCATGCTGCACTATATTGGCAGAACGTCCACGCGTCGACACTGAAAGTTATCACTTGTCACAGTTTACAATAGCTTACACCGTTTACAACAGTTCCTTGTTGTCTAGCCTTATCACTCTCTGGCCTAGTTATTTTATGTTCCCGGCGTTCACTGAAAATTTCTCACTTATCTTTAGAATCACTTAATGGGTTTATAGGTTTTTATTTGAATGGCTCTTGTAAAACTCGAGAGATGAGAGTTTCCAAATGGTGTATAGTTAACTAATGGTTGTTCCAAGTGAATGATCTCGTGTTCGACTGTGGAAGTTTCCCCGAGGGTTGTGGCTTTTATAAAGGAAGATGATGATGCAATAATTTGTGAATTTAATTGACCACTGCACGAAAAAGTCAATTGAAGTCGCATAGGTAGCGATCGTACATGAGCATCGATCACCAATATTTTCACACACCTCCTTAACCATCATCGAACTCACTACGAATGCACATATTTCAGTAGGTCGAATCCTTCTATACAAATGTTCAACGATTTTCAAAATTTACATTATGTGCACTTGCATAAATGAGTCAATTAATTGCTTACTTACGTGGTTAAGCATCTTAATTGAAGTTCAAGTTGCAACAGATTACCAGTTAGAGTAAATAAACTAATGAGGATCACGTGAACGGTTCGGAATTATCATTTACCGATTATTTGCAATGGCGGAATCTTGAAAGGTCCTCCTTTTATAATAATGACATTTTTATATCAGTGATGAATTGCAATTTTACAATTTCGATGGTGTTCAAATATTTACATATTTGAGGTTTATCGCAGGAAATGCCGTTAACAATACCTCCGAGTGTAATCAGTTTACACCCAAATGACCGTTATTCGACCAACGTTTTATACTAACCAAGCTATATTTTTTGCAGTGTAAGAGTCCTCCAATAAACTAGTCTGTGTGAATAGTTTACTATTTTCAATCAATTTGAAAATCGGACTTTATTGAATAAAGTCAATAATAATGACTTCACTATAATGGAAGTCAATTAATAATCGAAGGTAGATGGATCGTGCGTCAAAAGGACAAAAATAGAGAGAGATATAACGAGCGCAAGAGAGAGGGAAAGAGACGACAAAAACCAATAAAAGAAACTGAACCCGAAGTAAATCAACTCAATATACAAAGATGATCAAAAGCCACAAAATCCTGGATTTCTTTTTTATAATATATCTTTATTGTGTCTTTATCTTATACGAGTACAGAAACTAACTAATAGAGGAAACATAATTTTATTACTTTAGAAACAATATTATTGTTAGTGAATACAATTAAAATAGCTTGAACTATAAGCGAGAGCATGATCGGTGCTGCATTTTAGTGATCCTTCTGAGTCTTATGGAGTTTTGCATAGATGCCGTCCTTGGCGATCAGCTGATAGTGGGTGCCCTGCTCCGCCACCCGCCCGTTCTGGATCACACAGATCAGATCGGCATTCTGGACGGTGGACAACCGATGTGCGATCACGATGCAGGTTCTTCCCGAGCAGGCCGAGTCCAGGGCCTGCTGCACCAACTGCTCGCTCTGCAGATCCAGGGCCGAAGTCGCCTCGTCCAGCAGCAAAACCTTGGGATTGCGGACCAGGGCGCGTGCGATGGCGATGCGTTGCTTCTGGCCGCCGGACAACTGGGTGCCGCGTGCGCCCAAGCGAGTCTCGTAGCCGTTGGGCAGCGAGATGATGAACGAGTGGGCGTTCGCGTGCTTCGCCGCCTCGATGATCTCCGACATGGCGATGTCGCGCGAGTTGTCCCCGTAGGCGATGTTCTCGGCGATGGTGCGTTCGAAGAGCGCCGGCTCCTGCGACACGATCCCCAGCTTGCTGCGCAGCGCCTCGAGACTGAGATCAGTCTGGATGTCGTCGTGGTTGATGTGCTAGAGAAAAATTCTATAAGAGTAAGGTCACTACCTTCTCATTTTAATTTGGACTTACGATGGTGCCACTGTCCTGGTCGTAGTAGCGTTGCAGCAGTTGGATGCATGTTGATTTACCGCATCCCGAGTGCCCGACCAAAGCCACTGTCTTGCCCTGCATCACCTCCAGATTCAGACCATGCAGGATCTTGACATCTGTGCGCGTTGGGTACCGGAACTCGATGTCGCGGTATCGCACGCCCTCGAACAGATTCAGCTGCTTGCCGAAGGTGTTGCGCTCGCGTTTCACGGGCGAGACGATCTTCGGCTGGCGGTCGATGATCTGGAAAATGCGATGGGCCGCCACCAAGGCACCGGTGAAGGCCGGAGCGAAGGCCAAGGACTGGGCCAACATCATCGATCCATACAGCAAGGTCTCCGAGACTCTGCAATGGAATCGACATATTGAGTGGAGGAATAATGTGAGCAACAGTCGTGCTCACTTGATAATATCCTGGAAGAGTACTTTGCCCTCGGATACCAGGACGCCGCCATAGCAAAGGGCCACGGCGTAGGCGACGAAGAGGAAGGCTTGTCCAGAGGAATTGATCAAACCGCGGTACTTCAGCTTCTGGCGGATCAGCGCCTCGACTTTGTTGATCTCGTCGTTGTAGCGCTCGATCGTCTTCGCCTCACACCGCAACCCGGCAATGGTGCGGATGTTCGCAATGGCTTCGGTGGCGATGCGACACGCCTCCTCGATCACCTCCTTCTCGCGAATCATCGTCATTGTCATGAATCTGAGGGCGATGCGACATTGAATGGGAAGAGAACATGAGGTGGAATCATTAGGATCATATGAAGAGACCATAGGAAGGGATTATTGGAATAGATCAAAGGAAGGGATCATTCGAAGAGATCATACGAAAGGATCATTCGAAGAGATCATTAGAAGCTTTTATTGAGTTTTCATAGAAAGGGATCATACGGAGAGTTCAAAGAGATCATTGGAAAATATCATAGGAAGAGATCATTAGGAGAGATCGTTGGAAGGGATCATAGGAAAAGATCATCAGAATAATAGCAGAACCTACTTGGCCTCGAAAATGACGGAGCCCACGATGATGGGGCAGGTGCTGATACACAACAGGGCCAGCTTCCAGGAGTAGTAGAACGATAGCGAGAGGCCGACGACGAAGTTGGAGAAGGCCTGTATCAGACCACTCAGAGGGTACCCAATGGCGCCCTGCACCCCGGCCGCATCGCCCGACAGACGAGCCGAGAGCGAGCCCACCGAGTTGCGCTCCTCGTCGAACCAGCCGATCTCCTGGCGCATCATCGACTTGAATGTCATGGATCTGCAGTGGAGAAATTGATTATGATCGATGGAGTTGCAATACCCCTGTACAGACCTGACTCGTGTGGTCAACCACACTCCGGCCGAGTTGAAGAGATAGGTCTGCAGGAAGCATGCGAATCCCGTGAGGATGCCCAGGACGAGGCAGCAAATCGAGAGAATGGCGGTTCGGTCCAGGGCGTCCTGTTCATTGGGCTCCGCCAGGGCAGCATAGAATTCACCGAAGGCCACGGAGAAGGCGGGATACGTGAAGCCGAAGCCGATGGCACAGATGGCGCCCAGGATGAGGTAACACCATTCGGGCCGCGACAGACGTAGGATGCGAGCGAAGGTCTTGCTGAAATTCGGCTTGGAGTCCTTCTCAACGGCAGGAGTGTCGGGCTTTTTGATGGCCCTGAAGCCATGGTCATCGAATTGGACGCTGTTCTTTTGGTTCTTCTCCAGGTTGATCGCATTCGTTTCGAAGGACTTCTCGTAGAGCGCCAGACTCTTTCCTAAACACCATGGGAATATGAGAGAAACTCGCGTCATGGCCTGAAATTCACTCACTCTTGGCATCGTCCACATCCTCGTCCTCCGGCTCGGGCACGTTGATGTCCCCGGCTCGCACCATGTTGTAGTACATGCCCTCCAGCACCATGAGTTCGTCGTGCGATCCCTCCTCGACCACCTTGCCCTCGTGTATGAAGACGATCTTGTCGGCGCCCCTGATCGCGGAGAGCCGATGGGAGACGACGATCGTGGTGCGTCCCTTGCTGGCCATGTCCAGGGCGTTCTGGACCAACTTCTCCGACTGATAGTCGAGGGCCGAGGTGGCCTCGTCGAGCAGCAGGATTTTCGGGTTCTGGATGAGGGCCCGTGCGATGGCGATGCGCTGCTTCTGGCCACCTGAGAGTTGGGATCCGCGCTCTCCGATCACGGTTTGGTAGCTCTAGAGAGGGGGAAACGAAACAAAGAGATAGACTGAGAGAGAGGGCGTATGATGGTGAGAGTTCCTGACCTCTGGGAGGCTGGTGATGAACTCGTGAACGCCCGCTGACTTGGCCGCCGCCTCGATCTCCTTCTGGGTCGCATTCGGTTTGCCATAGCTGATGTTCTCGGCTGGGAAGAGAACACGATGGTGTAGTTGGAGTCAATCGAATGGGCTCCACATCTTACCAATCGTGCCCAGGAAGAGGACCGGCTCCTGCCCCACGACCGCCATGTTCGAGCGCAGCCACTGGATGTTGTACTTGCGGATGTCGAGTTCGTCGAGAAGGATGGATCCGAACACGGGGTCGTAGAATCGTTGCAGCAGCTGGACACACGTCGACTTGCCGCAGCCCGAGGAGCCGACCAGGGCCACCGTCTGACCAGCCTTCACCTTGAAGTTCAGGCCACGGTGGACGATGACGTCGAGGCGCGAGGGGTAGCGAAAGAAGACGTCCTGGAATTCGACATCGCCGCGCAGGCCGTAGTTGAGGATCTTCCCGTCGGTGGACATGGGATCGATCTTCGACTGCGAGTCGATGACCTTGAAGATGTTGGCGGCGCAACCGCGCGCCATCGAGAAGGACTCGAGGAAGGGCGAGGTGCGAGCGATGTTGTCTGCCCCAACGATGATCCCGAAGAAGGCCTTGGAATGGAAATATAGGAAATGATTGAAATCAACATAACGAAAACTCAATGACACTCACGATCATCAGGATGGCCGGAGTGTACTCCTTGTCCTCTTGATCGCGATCGGCCAGGATCAGGTTGACGCCGTACCAAAAGGCGCCGGCACAAGAGAGGAAGAGCATGGCCTTCAGGACGCCGTCGCTGAAGCCGGAGAAGGCGCCCTTGCGTTGCGAAGCCTGTCGCGCTGGGACGAGGAAGTTATCATAGCGCTCCGACTCCTTCTGCTCCCCGCCGAAGGACACCACGCTGCGGATGGAGGAGAGGACCTCCTCGACGAGGTTTCCTGCCCCGGAATAGGACTCCTGCTCGCGCGTGGTGAGTTTGCTTTGGAACTGCGTGGTAGAGGATGAATATGAAATAGTGAGGATCGCAATATCACGATCGAAATATCTCACGTTGGTCACGAAGTAGTTGAGGATGATGACGATGGGAATGTACACGCTCACGGCCAGAGTCAGTTTCCAGCCGTAGCCAAAGGAGATGCCCACAGTAATGATGAAGCCCAGTACCAGATACAGGAAGTGCCCCACCTTCTCCGAGATCCCGTCGCGAATCTTTTCAATATCACTTGAAGAAGAATTTTTGGTGGCGGCTCTTGAAGAAGGAGAACATTTCAAACTCACTCAGTCATGTTCTGGGCGAAGTTCTGCTTGGTGGCCAAGTCGTGCCAACCGATGTCCTGCCGCATCACCGCCTGGAAGAGGAGCTTCCGCATGCGCGTGACCTGGCTCAGAGCCACCATGTTAAACATGTCCACCGAGAAGATGCCCGAGATGAACATCACCACCGAGGCGATGGTCAGGAGGATCCCGTACGAGATCGAGTCGTTGTACAGCTCCGCGTTGTTCTCCTCAACCGTCGCGTTCGTGCTGCGAAGGACGTGTACAAATTTCAGCATGATCTTCATCTTAAAACCCCGCACGCTTGTCACTTACAGAGATTTGCCACCACCCAGGAGGGGCAGGGCGTAGACCTTGGAACTGGTGCCGAATCGCAGAGAGCGATCGACCAACATGGCCGTGAACTCGCTGTAAATGATGACCACGGCCGGCAGGGTCAGCGCTTTGATCGCGGACATGATCACGCCGATGAAGAGCAGGAAGATCTCGCAGGGCGTGCAGAAGCGGAAGAGGCGCCAGAAGCTGATGGGCGGCGTCGGCTCCAGGCCCGCCGCCATGGGCACGTCCTCCGAGGACTTCGACGTCGTCGAGATCTCGTTGTCCATCTCGAATGCTGAGAAAAGGTATCACCATTAGATCACTTTGACAATTTCACCACATTTCGATCGCGATCGTCTGCAGTTTCTCATCTTATAGACGGTGACGTTAATTGAATTAAGTCACAAAGTGTAGCCCCATATATGCATAGAGTCATTTACTACCACCCAGGCCTTGTCTAGAGACTCTACTCGAGATGACCTGCGGGTCAATATTTTTAATAGACTTCAATTTGTTGCAATTTATATGCTCGAAAACAAAAACTCATCGAACAATAGACTGTAAAAATGTTCACGTTGGAGTACCAAATTACTCCGTATTATCCTTTAAATTGCAACGGAGTTCACATTTATTATCCAATTTAATCCTTGAGTCGAGTCCTTGGGAACAAAAACTCACATTTTCAGTATTGGAAATCACAGTTATTATATCACGATCTGAGGTCCTGTACAGTCTTTACACTCTGAGCATCACTATCACTTTCTCCGAGAGTCCTTTGACTCAGATTCCAATTGCTGGGAATTTTCCACAGATGTCCAACCGCCGAAGACGACGAGGAGTGACCGCGAACTGAGCATAAGTCTGGGAGCAACTGTCGTTTAAATTGCCGATGAGAGAAATGAGACTTGGAGCTCAGAACAATATCACGATTGGTGGTAGACGACAACTATGACCAAATTAGTTTTAATTATTTCGCATCTTTGGAGTTAATTGATCGATCTTCTCCCATGAAGATCACAGCATCGTGTGCAGAGGAGAGAAATTGAGAGAGTGCAATGCGAGCGAGAGCGAAAGGGTGTTGGAAGAGAGTGTGAAAAGAGTTTAGTGAAAATCGAAAAAAATGTAGAGCATGGAATTCGACATCATGAAAGTTTTATTAGATTGATCCTTAGAGCAACGGGCGAAAGAAGTTCGCATCACAATTGATTTCGCTGGCTGTGATTTTTGTTCTTTTAATTGAGAAAGGGACCGAGTCCAGAGGTGTCACAAATATAATCAAAGTTGAGATTGAATATTGGGAAATCACTGTGCCATCTATTAAGATATTCAATATGCGTTGATTAATTTGATCAAATTTAAGTCAAATCATCGTTTGGACCCCTGAACTCACAGTTCACTGTGAACTTGGAAAATTTTGAATATCGGTTCAACTTGGGAGGTCAAGGTGAAGTATATAATAAAAGCCGATCGGTTTCTTTGAGGATAATTTTATTACTAGAGGTCTTTTTAAATATACAGAAATATAGTAAAATGCTTCTCACAATGCCTTACACTAAAGTAATAATAGAACTAATTGATAACAGTGATTCATTTAGATTTGCATATTTATATGTTCTACACATGAGTTTAGCATTATTTATATCACATAATTGTAGATAATTGAGATTTATAATAGAAATAATATAAAAGCTTTTAATTAAATAACAAATATTCAACTACATATTCAACGGCAAGTGCCTAACAATTAGATTACGATTACAGACTACGTGTTATCTAAATCTAGCTGACTTTCAAAGTGAACGAAACTACAAAATCTTTCATTTATATTGCTTTGATTTGAATAATCAATCGATCGATAGATCGATCGACTGATCAGGAATATGGTAATAGGTTATCGTTAGGTCTGTTAGAAGATCAAAATATATTCGAGAACTCAAGTATTTAGTTTATGGCAACATGTGGGCCACCCTCTGCCACAGGACTCGTCTTGGACATGGTCCTCAATTGGTTCTGTAATATCAAATGTGTGCATCTGGGATTCTACGTGAGATTCGCGTCAATTATGTATTAGATTCTACTTAAACTACTATACGACTATTCCAAGAGTTAACTTTGAATGGGATCCTCTTAAGTGAGCTCTACACATAGACCTCGCCGGTCTTCGCGTTGGGACCCCGCTTGGCCAGTGTGGTTGGCGCTGATATGGCCGCTCCTGCCGCTGATCCGTGCTCGTTGCCATTCGGGCCCAGCGTCGTCCCACTGTTGTTGTTGGCACTGCTCGCCTCCTCCCGCCGGGCAGCGGCATCCGGTTGGCCCACCGATCGTGTCGATGGATTCCGCTCGAGTATATAGGAATCTTGTATGTTCAGATTCAGATTCGCACTGAAGCTATTGTTCCGCGACACCGGCGGACCGCCGTTCATCGTCTTCACCGAGAGCATGGCGGTGCCCATGTTGGTGGTGGTGTTGTTATTGTTGTTGTTGCTGCCGCCGATGTTCATCCCATGTCCGTCGGGGACATCGGTCGGCGTCGCCACCAACTCGGTGATCGAGAGCGAAGACGGTGAGCGCTGGATGGAGAGCGAGACGGGGATGGTGGTGATCACGTCGTTGGCATCGAACCCGGTGGCCGTGGTGGTGATCGTGGGCAGCTGCGACGCCGTGATCGGGACGATGTTCAGCGTGCCCGAGGGCAACGTGTCCGAGGTGCTCGTGGTCACCGTGAAGGGGAACGACAAGGTGGTGATGTTCGTCGTCACGGGAATCGCTGGGGAGAGAACCGAAGAGCGACTTAGTTGGAGACAAATATACAGAATATGATGTTGAAACTCACGTGTGGTGACGCCGAAGCCGACGTCGGTCATGTTGGTCGGCAGGACGGCCTGGGCCAGGGCGTTTGTCGCCGGATGCCCTGGAATCAAAGTATTATTCGATGACGAACTGTCCATTTCTTTGATGGGCGAGAGAAGCAGAGTGCCCAGCACCTGTCCGTCTTGGCCCGCCTGGGTGCTAGTGTAGGGGTACATGGCGGTTTGTGTGCTTAATTGTGGTGCCATGATAACGGCGTTCGTGGCTATGGGTGCAAGCGAATTAGTTGCTGTGGGTGCTGCTACGGGTGCTACCATAAATTTACCATTCGTTTCTTTCTCACCAGTCTCTTTGGTTACATCCGGCGTTGGGATGCGCGGACGCGACTTTGGAGCACTCGCATTGAGCCCATTGAGTCGCGAGTCTACCAAAGAGAGAGAACGAAGTCAATAACTGATATTTTCATATCAATGTTCGCGTTACTCACTTTGCTTGATCAGCTGCTTCTGCGCTCGCAACGACTTCCGATGCACGAACTTCTCGTATAGACTTTGCTTCGATTGAATGCCACCCTGTTGTTGTTGCTGCTGCTGATGTTGCTGCTGTTGCTGCAGGATGGCCAACGGCAGCCCGGACTCGGGGCTCGAGTAGACCGAGTTGAGGCGATTGCGATTGAACGCCATGCCGCCGGACGAGTACGCGGTCGACTGGCTCCGCATGGAGCCCATCCGCGACAGCTGTCGCACCAGCCAGTTGTTCTTCCGTCGCTCCACCATCGGCGTGTCCACACTCTCCTGCATCACGGAAGAGAGACAGAGAGAACACCTCCATTAGGCACCCTCGTATTGATCGATGGATTCAGAGTTATCTTACATAGTCCGCGTAGACATCGTCGGCGATGATTCGCTTCCCTCCGCCTGGGACGATGTTCGCGTACATCGCATCCGCCTGCTTCACCTTGTACTTCTCGGCGGAGCCCTTCGGCTCGTCCTTGCGGTAGTGCTCGGAGGCCACCGTGTAGGGCAGGTCCTTCGGCACCACGCACTCCCAGTACTGGTCGCGCAGCAGCTCCGGGTGCTCCTCGTGCATCTCGTCGACGATCATGTAGGCCGCCTGAAGAGATCGAGAGGGGAGGTTCCTTCATTAATACTCCATTCATACTTCTTCAGTAATAATTTGGAACTTAGAGGACACTTCACTTTCACCCCCACCCACCCCGTCATTCCAATGCCTCGCGCCTCGTGTGGGGAGGATTTAATTGGATTGGAGAAAAGAAAGAAAGTACTCTGGGTTGGGGAATGCATTGGCACGTGTTACAAATAAAATGAAACATGAGTTTGGAAAATATTTGACAGACTGAATTTCAATTAAAACCGAGGCACAAAACATGTGTACGAAATATTTAATTTGTCCAGAGAGAGAGAGAGACGACAGTCGGTGACGACTGCTATGGACAAGACCGATAGGGTACATGACCGTCACACCTGCTCGATCGATCGATCCGTCGGTCGATGGATTGATTGACCGATGGTGCATTTGCTTCCGTTTCATGGCAGTGAATTACATCACGTTTGTGTGTATGATTATATCTAAATAAAACATCAACTGTTTAACATAAACAATAACAGCAGTAACTACAATATCAATAATAATTCGCCAATATTAAAAATAATATTAATGTGGATACAACATATTTTCCGAAATGCTTCGAAAAAGCAACGTTCCGGAATTTTAAAACCTACTTTAAGCGAGTCGAACAACAACAACAACCACACTCTATTATCGTTCACTCGTGGTAACCGATGGAAATGGTGGCGCTGACTTTAAAAAGTGAAATTACTTTTTATTACTTAACTCTAGGTGGGTTTTTATCTCTTTCTCTCTCTCTAACTCCCTCTAGATTGCTCTCTTTCGCTCGGCGTTGCCTTTGGAAAAGAAAAGTCCATTCGTGGTCTAAACCAGGCTTCGGGTTGTATAATGTGGGGCGAGAAGGGTTTCTTTGTGCCTCCATTATATATGAAATATTTATTCATGAATTTTAGTCGATTTATTGTTTGTCACGTTTTCGCTTTCGACCCAGAGCCGTTTACATGTCGCGAAAAACAACAAACAAAGTAAAACAATAGCAATTGTGTCGATCCCATGGCTGGCTATCATCATCGGGCCCTGGGTTTTACGGAGAATTCGAAAGTTCTACCGTCATAGAATGTTTCTTTGTTCGGCGAAAAGCAGAACCACAGACAAGTGACGTCGTCCCACCATCCGTTGACCAAGTTGATGCCACTGAACTCTGGTCGAGGGTTTTGTTTTCATTTTAATTTTGTAGTTTTTTTTTTTCTCTTTTGTTAAGTTTGCAGCGGGGCCTTTTCTATGGCAGGGAAACCAGTTTGCGGTATTGGCCAAGCGCTACTTGCAATCAGCCAACTTACACTGGTCTGAAACCGCTGCCAGAAGACGTCTGTTGTTTTCGCTCAAGTGACGGTATTTTTTTTATTTTGGCACGTGCCACTTTTTCGCAGGCCATCGGGCCAGAAAACCTGTACCAGCCGTGGCAAAGGGTCTCACTCTGGATGAGCTCTGGAGCCCACTCGAGAAGTTAAGGGCAGCTCCCCGGCGATGAGTCGGCACTCGTGGTACGGTGCGGACAACCGTTGTTACCCTCAAATATTAACCCCGCTTACGGACATCGTTCTGATGGCCTACATTCGAGTGCCACAACAAGGAAGTTGTGTCTGAAGCGAGGTTCCACAACATAATAATTATAATTATTTTGCGGCTCATAAACCGAGTTGTAGACCGTCGCTAACTGAGTTGAACCTTAGTCGAGCCGAGCCGAGCCTCGTTTTCGCAAAGACCTTCTGCCAACCGACTAAAAAATATATCAAAAATATAAACGCAAATATGCATGTATAACTATACCGAGAGAGATAATGTTCGTTATGTAAAAAGGCACTTCTGTCGCTCCACGTACTACCGACAAATACGGGTTTTATTGTGTGGCTTGAGTTTAAAAATAATTATCGGAATTTCAAATAAAATGGCGAGGAAAAAACGAAGGACAACACAAAATATCTGGTTGTCTGGAACACAAAGTCTCAACGCAAAGACCTGCTGCACATGTATCGTGGCTCAAACGAAGGTCGGGTTGTCAAAAGTTGCTAAAGTTGAGAAGAAAAAACAGCAAATAATAACTCGAAAAGTACAGATGAAAAACAACCAACCGCACAAGATGATTTCGCAGAACTTCGAAAGCTTAGGTTGAGAAATTCCGGTTTTTCTGAATGGAGGGGATCTTTTTGAAATCGTTCGGATTATTGTTCATGTTGTTAGTGTTCTTGTTGTTGTTGTCGTAGGAGATATTAGCAACTTTCATGGATAGAAATTCATATGAATTTCATACAAAGAAAAAATAACATCATTATCGAATTGTTTTCGAATCATTAGGATCAGCGGGTAAAACGAGTTTAAAATCACTCGGGGTGTTTAAAAAAAAATACATTATACAAGTGTGTGTGTCTACTGAAGACAAACTGGGGGTATTTAGATGTTGACGGAAACGACTACATAGGAGTGGAGACATCTAAACTAAGTCGCTGATCTGTCCCAATGTCTGACAATTCAATCGACCAGACAAAACATTCCGCTCTCGCCGGAAGGAGTTGCAATTAAATGAGTGCCCACAGCATCCAACTGTCTGTCAGTCTCTCTGTCTGTCAGTTTTCTTACTGTCTGTCTTTTTGTCTCACTGTGTGGATCTCTCAGTTTTGATGACTTCTTCAAGCGGACCCCATCGGCGGTTATTAAAACCTGAGGTTGTCACGTTACGATCGTACATTAACCGTTAAATGTCACCACATGTCGCTGTGTCAAACCCATAATGACGCATGACGTGGGCCATGAGGGGCGAAGGGCTGAGGGGCAGGCGATCAATCGCAACACCTTGAATTGCACTTGTCGCGCTTTTGCCGTGGAAGTGCGTGCCATGGGCTGTCGTGTGGTGGGAAACGCTGTACAAATTAGTGTTAATAACATGTTTCATTGTCGTTGCTGTTTTTGTTATTGTCGTTTCCATGCTCATTTTGTTGGCATTGTTATTGTTCATGTACACTAAAAACAAAAAACAGCTTTAAAAGCTATCGTTCACCGACAAATTTGCAAATAAATAAATTTAAATACTCGCTAATTACAGGCGGATCTTCCAACAAATCCCGCCCCCTCCATTTGAACCTCGTTGAAATGAGGGAGGCAGACTCTGTAGAGTGTTTCTTTTCACAGACACCAGATCTTCGCCGGAGATCCGCTAGAACCTTGGATCTTGACTTAAATTTGCCATTTCGACACTTACCTTAATGTGTCTGTCGATGAGCCAGTTGAGTTCAATGTCGTCATCATCTTCGCCGAATGGATTTATCAACACCTCGGCGACTTTCAGCCAACCGACATAGAAAACGAACTGGAAATAGAGAGGTTTTTCATCAGAAGACATCTTAATTAATCTCTTTATAATAGATTCTTGGAAGCCTCTTGGTGATCATTTCGCGTTACGTTCTTACCACGAATATTATTTGAAGAACCTACCACAACTAACCCCAACTAATTGTTATTACTCCCATATCAGTAGCTCGGTTATACTCAGCTCAGTTTTAAGTAGCCTCTTCCCCATATTTGGCTTACTGACAAATTATACTTTATAGCCCATTAAAACGTATTATATATGTTAATAAACGACAAGCCTCAAATAAATCAATAGTAATAAACAACGAACAGATCTTCAATATGTACATAAATCATTCGGCTTCATTATTAAATTGTTTTAGAAAAAAACAAAAAAAGGTAAAAAACTAAAAAAGATCAACAGGTAAAAAATTAAAAAAAAAAATTAACAAGTAAAAAAAACTTGCGCACATGTTCAACTTGACATACATATAATTGTTGCAAACCAAATCCTATATACAGACATACATATATGGTATGTACATTTGTATAGCACAGCTCATAACAGTGATTTTTTATGCGAACCTCTCCACAATTTCACTTTCTACGAATTCGAATTCGACAGAGTGACACAAACCTCGAGAGATATGTAGATAACTATCTATCGGAATGAATGAATGGATAGATGGATGCACGGACAGATAGTGAAAAGACACACTGTTGCCATCTCCTACGACCAGACAGACCAGGGCTGCTTCTGCCTGAAGAAGACTGTGGGCAACAAGTGTTTTTAACGGTTGCCGAAGCTCGAGGCTACTTATTGGCAACACTTGAGAGATCTCTCCGTCTCCCTTTTTGTTTCTCTCCCTCTCTGTTGCCATATCGGGAGACGCTAAGTGATTTTGTGGGGTTTCCACGCGATGCCGGCGATTTCTAAAACGTTTTCTTTCGCCCAGGCACATTAAACAATGTTTGATTTTATAATCAAAAGGCTCGTGCCAACTCAACACAGACCGACCGACAGATAGATAGATCGACAAACAGACCGAAAGGCAGCTTGTCGGACAGAAGACCGCAGAAATGCATTTATCACAAGTTGACGCTGTCTTTTCACAGGAAATTAGATGCTCGGATCATGGACAGAAACCGCAAAAGTGATCCCCAGTCAAAGTTGCGGTCTTGTCGTCAAGCTCGAGCTCGATCTCAACCGAGGCACTCGACCTACCTGCAGCACCGTGAAGAGCGGGAAGTACAAGTCGGGATCCTCCCGTCCGTTGCGATCGGGGGGCATGTGCGGCAGCATCTGGCGACCCAGCAGGGCGGCAATGAAGTAGGTGTACAGCACCAGGGTCACCACCTGAGGAGGAGAGCGAAGAGCAAAACCAAACATGAGGCAACATTTCAGAGATGATCCAATGGAAGTTGTGTCAAGAGGTAGTCGAACTCACCTGGGTGTAGACCAGCGGCACGCAGACGGTATCGTAGCCAATGAGGCCGCCGAGCCGTCGGCGAATATCGGACAACTCCATGAGGATCGTCTGAACGATGTGATCCGACGCGATCAGGCCGTCCTTGCGCGCTCGATTGATGATGTTCGTCGCCCACACGAGGGGCATCCAGTACTTGGACATGGGGCTCTTCTGGTTCAGGGCCTCGAAGATCTTCGACTCGGACTCGTGCATGAGACCAGCATCCACGAGATGTTGGGTGGTGGGGAAGCGACGTTTCACCCGCAGCGAGATCCGCTGCAGCGTGATGACGTAGGCCAGCACCATGTAACGCATGATGTTGCGTCGCATCAGTCGCCCCGTCTCGTTCTAAAGGGGGGAAGGAAAAATGAATCATTAAAATGATTAGAAGGGAGATAGAGGGAGGGAGGAAGCAATCGGGTGCAATTGTTCAATACGTGCATTTACCCCTCCGTTGGAGTTGGGAATGGCTGCGCTGATGAAGAGGGCCAGGGTGTCGGGCCAGGGCAGGAGTCGGTACTGCTCCCACCAGCGCTTCACCACGAGACTCACATAGAAGCCGAGCACGAAGGACATCGGTATGCTCTCGCTCTGTTGGCCGAAGTAGACTCGGATTTTGGCAAAAATTCTGAAAGCAAAAAGTAATAAAAAACGCCATCAACATCATTAGTCATTATTCAACGGTGATAATGATCAAGTCATCTCATCTGATTGGCAAATTCATTCGAAATACTCTGTTAAATTTGAAGACATATGCTAATGAATCGGGAATATTGATGTTCGATACTCACTTTTGTTGATGATCATTTAGTACGAATCTATAGACTACGTTTATTGTATAATATAAGCATAAATAAGCTACTAATTCTCTCCAGACTAATTTGTAAACGCTGCCGCGCCATCTGCAATAGAAAAGGGAGGGGATTAATTTACATAAAAAGTGAAATTTCGAATTCTTAAAATTCTTTCAAAATAACATTTGTCCATTCTAGCATATATAAAATGGACAATTTATGGTATTAGGCTAAATTTCTATTTGACAAACGGATTGATTCATGAAACTTCGTGATCGTTTTCGGTCGGATCGAACGTGGCTCATGTCAGGCACCAGGCGTCATGGTTTATGGGACACGAGGGGGTCAGGGTAGAACGTGTGGGTTGCATTTCAATCCTCGCATATCATCGTCCCACTGTGCATTGCTCCGGTTTTCACGCATGCAAATCGCACTCTATCGCACAAGGAACTTGCAACAATTCGGCACACGTCGCTTCCATTTAAGACAATAATAATAAAGTCAGCCTTTTTGGCATTGTTCCCGTATCTCTTTTGTCTCTTCTTTGTTTTGTTTTCATTCTCTGTCTCTCTCTGTCTTGACCATATGCATAAATTCTGTCCAAATGGAAACGAAGTCTGTCGCACGCTTTCTGTGAAATTTACGACACCGTTGTCATTGTTGGCAATTGTTTTGGTTGTCGATTTTTGCATCTCTTCGTCTCTCTCTCTCCACCTCCCTCTTAAAGTATCAGACCCAGCAACAGTGGAATAATACCAGCAGAATTGTGTGTGTTTGTATTAGTCACATGGCACCTGTTGGCAAGACCATGACTTATATTGGGCTCGCGGTGATTGTTCGCTTTGTCTTCGTGCGTACATGGGCTGATGGAAAACCGGTAAACACTTCCAGGAATGGCGAATCTCGCGACTTCGCCGCGATGTCGCCGCACTCGATTTCGTACACTCCGGCGATTTTTCACGCATCCGCCACGCTCCAGCGGAGTCCCCATGGCCCGAGTCGAGCCGGGCCGGGCCGAGACGACTCTATTAATGGAACCCACAATATTACAGCAGACACCCTGCGACAACTTGTTTTCCATCGGTCGAGCGATCGATCGTGTGTTCGATCGTTCGTTTTTTCGGTCTGCCGATTGATCGATCGATCGATCGGAGCCTATTTGGAAACCTTGATCTTGAAAGTGAATCGAATCGAATGTTGTTTTTTCAACTATTGTTGCTGTTGTTATGCTATGGCTTTGGCTGTTAGCGACAGAATCGGGTTTTGATCGCAGAAAACCGCCTATATTTTCATGCAATAAATCAAACAAATTTACGCCGACATATCGATGGAGATTTGTTTATGTAATTGCTTTCAATTATCGAAGGAAGGATCAATTTACAGCGATCACCTTGTGTGTGCGATCCGGGGATCGCTCGAAAGGTGGCTGCGTTTAATAAGCTGAGGTTTTGAAAATGAGCTGACAAACAACGCGAGCTTTGGTTGTAGTTCATGACGAAATGCGGGAGAGTACTTGAGATATTCCCACAATTCTCACACAGATGATCGATAAGTCGATTCCAGCTTGTTCAAGAGGTTCTCGGCTGCGAGTTGTTAACTTCATTCTGCTGTTAATTGTTCAAACAGCACGTCGTCGATGCATGGAAAGTTTCGCAATTCTCCTCAATATACCGACTTGAGTATTTGTAGATTCATTTTTTTTTTTGTTCTTTTTAGAATATTTTTGTCAACATGTTACAAAGAGATATCGCAGTAGAAGTTGTTCGTTCGCCATTTGAGTTGTGCATTCGATTCGTTTTAATCTTCGACAAAACGTGTTCATTTTCGATGTAAGAGCATGCGAAGGTTGTATTTATATTTCGTAATGAGGTGCAATTAAATGCCAACTGGCGACAACAGGAATTCGCGTTGACAACTTTGCGGAAACACACACACCCACAAGATCAATCAGCGTCAGGATCCGCGGGGTTGCCTCACGATGATCACCTCAGGTGGGGAAACAGGGTCTCGAAAAAGACTCCCCTTTAAGTGAGATCTGGGATGATGGGGTGTGAATTCAGGAAATACCGTCGATCGCAGACTTTGACCCCGTTGGCTGCATCCGCGCGGTTTCGTCTCGTTGCACTTGTCAGCAATTAAAATGCCTCCCTCTTTCTCTCTTTCCGCTGATGCACTGATAGTTGAATGGTTGAATATACAGACAGAGACCCAGTTAGAGAGTGGGAGGGAGAGGCAACACAGCATACCGACCGATCACTAACAATACCTAATTAGTTTACAAGCACCATCCATTCGATCACTAACGACCGAAGTGACTAATGGGTGGGAAATGATAAATGGCAACGGGGATGCTGTGCATGGAGTGGAAAAGGTCGCTCCATCAAACGAATCCCCACTTGATTCTTGGTATAAACTACTTGTCTATATATAGGAATAATAATATGGTACGATCGATACTCACTTCCATAGGATCTTCCAGAAGCAGCCGAAGCTGCTGCCATTCGGCACCTCGCCCGCATAGGAAACCGTCATTTTTGTGGGGACAACAAGACCGTAACGATCACTCGTCGCTCGATCGCACACACACAAGCGCTACCGACGCACACATGCGCACACGAACCGCTCGCATGCGACGTCAAAAGCACATCAGTGGTCGTGATTGCCGCCGTGCAGACGTCATCGAAACGTTTTATTTTATTTGTTGGTCGGTTGTTGTTGTTGTTGTTTCACGCTGCTGTTTTCTCGACTCGACTTCAATCGATACGAATCGACGTTGAATTCCACTGCGCTGCACTCTCGGCGCTCGAAAGAATTTCGAATTCCGGCACGTTCCGGTTCACGACAGGCGACAGGCGTAGACAAGGCACCAAATTTACACCCTTTGCGAGGACGAGGCGGCGTTGAAGAAGGTGCAGGTCCGACCTTTCCAGGAGGGGACCAAACTATTCGACTTCGTTCGATTTTGCTCTCATTTAAACACGGTTCCACTTCATCGGCTTCGCATCAGTTGCCCACCTGCCAAGAGAGAGAGAGAGGAGAAGTTATTGCGTTGTAAACCAAACGATTTTCTAAATTTTGAGTCGAAGTTTCGTAGGAGGTGCTGATTAATTTCCAAAAAAATTCTATGTAAATTTTACGTATCAAACCCAACCGACATGCGGGCGAACTCGTGCCATCGATAAGTTCACAGATCTTTGCATAATAATTTGCATATGTTATGAAACTGATGATCATCTGAGCTTCGCCGGACACCGATCGATCTGAGTTTCCCCAACATCGATCAATCTTTTAATCAAAGCGCTGTCTGTGTTTGCGATCACCGTTACTCTTCCTCGTCATATCGAATCGGACCGAATGGGAACCCGAGCTCCGAAAACATGTGTAAATAAAAATCTTCGACTCAAAGTTCGAAGTCTGTATGTATGTTCGCTGTCTGTCCGTCTCGAGTGTGGGAAATACCGGCAATTTATTTACGCAATACTTCCTTCTGAGACACCCAGAATTCGAGAGAAACAATAATCCACCATGTAAAGAAGGTTAAGGTGTTTCGAAAAGCCTCCATTTACTAGTCTTCAAAGGCCTTTACTTGCTGTACACAAAGGAAGGTTGAAATAATACTAAAGTATAAATAGAAAACAATCGAACAACCTTCATTGGTGGAGTATTCGAAATGCCGTTGAGTCTGAACGACGCAATACAAAGAAATTTCATTCCCTTACATCGTATGCAAGAACATGATCAAATCGATGTAGTGGCTGTTTTATTGTGTTATTGAATCTGAAATTAAGTAATAAATTTGTATAAATCTTCTCCCTCCGTCTGTCGAGTCGAGAGAAAACATCAAATTATCGACAACAACAGAAATTTATAATGCGATATCGTGAGGCGTTCATTCGTCTGGCTTTGCGGAAACCCTGGCGCAACGGGAATCTCATCTCAAGAGCGAACTCGTGGTTATTAATTTCCCACTGAACGATGACCCAAATGGTTGGCTCGTTACTAGGCTACAGCTATTGGCAATTAGAACCCGATACTCCTTCAGAGAACTTTGCTAACCATAGTTATCAGTCGCTATAAATTTCGATTATCGTCGACATTGGGGATGGGCTGCAGCACCCTGTTCAGTGGGGCGGTGACACACGCCCGCAGCTCCATAATTACCTATGATTAATGCTCACCTTCTACTCGGATGAGCACTCGAATGACCTTCTTTACGACCCTACCCCAGTCGACATGGAATTTCTCCCTCTCGAATACAACTTTTTGTACATCGAGCATTAAACTCCAAACAGCGAGGTGTTAATTGAATTTATTGAAAATTAAAGTGATAAATAATAAAAACCCATTCGCGTCGAACAAACCTTTATTTACCGATTTAGCGCATTCTAATTTCTTAAACACATAGTAATAAAACAGGATTTTACGATCGGTTTGCAATACATTGTGAATTTGAATATGGAAAAACAACTAATTGTTTTTAAATATTTATGCTTAAAATGGAAAAACAATTCTTTTTAAATATTTATATTTAAAATGATGAAGAATTATTATTGAATATTTACATTTAAAATGTAAAAGATTTGTTTGAATATTTATATTTAAAACGTTGAACAACAATTATTTTTAAATATTTATATTTAATATGTGAACAATAATTATTTTTCAATATTTATATATAATATGAGAAAAATAATTATTTTCCAATATTTATATTTGAAATGTACAAAAAACAAAAGATTTTGAAAAACTTTTGATTGAAGGATCGTGAGCCGAATGGAATTTTCTATCTTTGTCACGTCGATCGCTTGCAAAACTTACAAATTCTAATGAAATTGTCATTATGATGGGATCACGATCACGTTTTAGGTAATTCCTTCGATAATGTGAACATTCCAGTTAAATAAGAACGTGAGCGCCTGCCGAAGCGCCAGCCGAGTTCTAGAAGTTCATTATCTAGAAGAAATTCGATTATCTGGGTATTTATATGGTTATTAGTACGAGTATTAATGGAGATTCGAGGCGGAAGCTTCACTCAAATAACCAGGTACCTTAACAGGTTCCATTGATTACCCGGCTCTGTAACGGATTATCGTGAAATTTGTTTGTAAACTATTACATAATTAAGATAATTCTCCTGCAATTATTCAATTTCAAGAGAACTACATTGTTGACTGGGTCTTGGCACAGAATTTTCATTGAATGAAATTTCGCAATCGGTTCTTCTTTCCTCGATATGTGGTCGAAATCGAGTGTTAAGGTGTTGAATGATGAGCTTATGAGGGTCAGGGAAAAGCCAATTAAAAGATGCCGGGGGGAGTCTCGATTACCACATTCATTTTACACAGAAGAGGTAATAAATCAAGTATCAAGACAACAACAGCGATAACTCTATAATCAGACACATTGTTTTGCAAATTCTATAAAAAGATATTAAAACCCCACTTTGAATAAGATACCTACCGTCGATAGAAAGGCAACTATTTAGTCGTCAGTTAAATTTACAAAATATCTGTATAGAAACGTAAAATCTGATATTTTATGTCATCCCAATGGTCATTAAATTCAGAAAATTAAAAAAAAACAACTTTCTGAGCCGAGGGATTTTATATAATTTGATTAATTAACCGACGAATGTAACACGATGAGCAAATGCATTTTTGCCATTAAATTCCTAATTAATTTCCTGAACCCTGACTTAAGGCAAAGACATGCCATTTATATTTTTTCTCGCTGGATGAGATCGTCAAATGTTTTGTAATTAGTAAAGTAATTAGCGGTATTCGTAATGTACATCATTCCTTTTGATGAAGAGAACAACACAAACATGTTCTTTAAATCGAGAATGAGCATCAAACGATTCTCATAAATGTTAATGACCAGGGCTGACACTCGGGTTTTGACTTAAATTCAAGTTTTCAGTATCCCCACATATCATCCTTTATAACACCAAAGAACCTCTTTCCTCCAAGAAGTTTGAACTTTAATTCAATATTAACAGATTTATTTAAATTAGCTTCTTTAAGCGATATCTAAACATTTTACTAGAGTTGGCATCGTTTTAAAATACTAGCCAGTAAATGTCAGTAAATTGAAACCGTTGCCCCAAAATCTCTTAATATAGTCCATGTACGATGGATTTACGCATCTCTTAATCCATTTTAGGTTCCCTTTTCTCCACGGCAAAGTTTACTTAAAGCTTTGTTTGCTCTTTCTTCGCTTTGTTGTCTCTGACTAATACCAGCCAGAGATAAGAGGACGGAAGAGATGTCTGCACAATCTCTGGGGATGACAGTCGTGACACCTGCGACAAGAGTCTGCTCAAATTGAGTTAAATTGATTCGGTAAATAGAGTTTCACTTTTTTTTATAACTGACAGGGTAATGAGTCAGAGATGTTCGCCGGAAAACAAATCGAAGGCAAGGGATTCCGAGGTTATCGAAGATTAGGTGTGAGAGAGAAAGGCTTTCAGGTGATCGTGGCTTCTATAGGTACACGGAGAAACCCTCCAGAAGATCAACTTATGATAAACTTAAGATAAGTTGGTTAATGAAGCTCTCTGGGAAGAGACATTAACTTCTTTTGTACTAATGAAATTAACTTACTTTTTACCAATGAAATTAACTTAATTTTTTCTAATGAAATTAACTTACTTTGTAATAAATTTCACAGACCGATGGAAGACTATTTGGGAGCCACAAACGTGTTTCTCGATTGAGAGGCGACAGTCTTAATTAAATTGAATTAAATTAATAATAATGCACCGAATATGGACTCACATCCATATATAGAATAATTTGATCCGATGCGAGTGACTCCACTCTGGGCAATGTAATAACAACTATAACAACAATGAAAACAAAAAAACAAACACAAATTTAACAAAAACAATGGCTAAAGACGAAGCCGACGATCGCTCGGATACATTGATGCGGAACAATGATGCGAAACATGAATGGACACGAGACGCGCGATCGCCGAGATATAAATTCGAATCCGAGGGATTGTGAGTCTTAGCGTTGTGTACAAACAAGTTACTACTATACAACAACAACTAAAACAACAACAGAAGTAAAAACAAGAACACTAACAAAAACAACTCCACCAACAACAACTAATACAACCGATCGAGCGAGCGAACGAACGAACGACGACCAAACGAGCGATCGCGACGTGGTCGACAGACTTTTGTTTGTTTTTCGATTTTTCGATTTTTTCCTATATGCATATATCTCGCGTATGTATGTATGTATGTTTCTTTGTATATTTGTATGTGGTTTTGTATGGATATATGTATGTATGTATGTTTATACGTATATTGTATTGGGATATCTAAAGTGCTGTAGCTGTTGTTAGTGTATATTATGGGCAAGACACTATTAAATGTGCGTTAATACAGATACATAACAACAACAACGAAAACAACAGCAACAGCAACAACAATAAAAAGTGGTTTAAGCCAACGCGCATGTATTGAGAACTGAGCCGAGTCTCGAGCTTGTGTTTCGTGCTGTTTGTTGAAACCTCTGGACTGATTGCAAAATTCCAATAATTCCCTCTCTCTTTCTTTTCTCGACTGGGAATTATTCTTCTGAATTTCTGTGTTGTTGTTGTTAATTCCTTATTTTTGCTTTCTTTACTTTTACGCCAATTTTTGACGGGGGACAGCATTCAACGAAAATATTTATCACAGTAAAAGGAATAAAGGATTTCAATTACACAATACTCATGCACACACTTTAAGCCACTTATCCGTTTCCTTTCTCCTCTTTTTCGCGATTATCTTCGCGGTCGATTTCACCGAGTTCACGTCGACTTGTTAAATAAATTGTTTCACACACAAAAATATTCAATTTGTATTATGTTTTCTTTTTTTTTTTGTATAATTTAATTTTGGTTTATTTCGTGTTTTGTTTTTATTGGCTTGTTGGACGCGCTGCTTCCGACCCGATTTGTCCGTGATCCGCTGGCACGACTCGACCGCTCGCAAACTCCGCTGAAACTGAGCCCCAAAGTTGTGGGAGAGCCGCTCTTAACAGCGATCGCGCGACGCTCGATCGTCGTGGCCCACTCGATACCTGGCTTCAACCAACCAATCGTCCGTCTGTACCTCGATCGTGCCCGCTGTCGGCAGGTGCTGCTCTGGATGAGCGCGTCGGCTGATACGAACGAAGCTTTGGCACGTCCGTCGCCTGCATTCAGCCCAATCAGCTGTTTTTGTCAGCCGCACTCTCGAAGCAGATACAGAGAGAAATAAAGAGAGATCGACAGAGAGAGGGCCAGATTGGGCGAGAGAGCAGAGAAAGATAAGTTTGGCTCAGAGAAAAATCTCCGCTCGAAAATCGATCACTTTACATCGAAAACCATTGCCTACTTTTAGGATTATTTTATGATCACTTGTTGAAGAGAAACTCCACCTAATACGATTCATGTAAAACTAAGCTCTTTATTTACAATAAAAACAAAACAATCACAGGCTTAACTTAACTCCTCTCCTCGGTCTTCCTGTACCTGAGGCCGTGCTCCATGAACGTGAACGGCGGATTCGGCTGGGTCATGCAGAAGTAGACGCCCGCCGCCGACTCCGGGTACTTGAGGCCGATCGCCACCGTGTCCGCGTAGTCGCAGGCGCCCTGCCGGAACTGCGTCCAGCTGTCGCACTTCACCGCCGGCACCATCACGCCCTCGACGGTCGCCTCCATGAACAGGACGAACGGATAGAGGTGGCTGCAGGCGCTCGTCTCGCAGCCGGGCTGCAGGCGTTTGCGAGGAAAGTACCCGACGCCGTTCGGGTAGATGTCGACGGTGCCGAGGGGTTCGCGCACCCCGAACACGTTGCCCTCGCCGTGGACGACGACGACGCGACCGGCGACGTCGGGGCGCACGAAGACGTCGGCATCGCGACACATCACCGCCGGATCGATGGCGATCAATTGGCCGACGCGCTTCCCCCGCCCCCTCGGCTCCTCGGCGAACAACTTCGCGCCGAGGGCGGCGATGTTGGCGCCCACCGAGTGCCCGGCTACGGTGATGTCCTTCGGCGCCACGCCCATCTCGCGCAGCACCGCCAGGATGCGCGCCACGAAGGATCCCTGCACGGCCACGTGGTGCCTCACCGCCGCATACAGCTGGAGCAGGTCACGTGCGAAGTCCACCACGAGCACGTTCAGGTCGCGGCGCGTCGTCTGCAGCAGCTTCAGGTGCGACTGGACGCTGAAGTAGGTGTCCTCCGTGTAGTAGGCGTTCACGTAGAGCAGCGTCTTCCGCTTCGGATTCACATCGAAGTCACGTATCTCGGAGAGCGCTCTGATCGGCAGCTCGATGCTCTGGTTGTTCAGGGTGACGACGTGGATGACAGCATCGCAGGGGTTGATGCCACTGTACAAGGACATCACATTGTGGTCGACGGGTGCGGCACCTGCGAGAACCAGAGGTGAAGAGACTACCTCGAAATGAAGCGATCGCCAAGGTTTAACTTACAGAACTCCCGCCAGCCGAGTGGCAGGGTCTCCTTGAGCAGCTCCCGGTTGGCTTCCTGAATGCTCTCCACCGACTGGAAGCGGTTCTGCCCGCCAGCCGCGATCACCGTCAGCCAACTGATCATCGCGCAGAGGAATAGAATCCATCGACCTGTGGTGTTTGCTGCCATTTCAAAGAATAAGAATTATAATCCGATCCAATGGTTGTTGGTTCTGCGATGATGGAAACTCGCTACTGTCTGCCAGATCATGCACCACTCGAATTTTATACGATCTTCTTCGCTGCTCGCTTCGTCGAAATCTCTGCAATCGGATCGTTGTCTGGTGTTGGGTTCTTCTGGTCTTGTGTGTCGCGGTCACGTTTATCTGTTGTTTCGACCATCGGAAGTGCGTTCGCGACAGATATTGCAGATGTTCCGCTTCGAGAACTTCCGAGTTTGCGGGAAGTGTTCGTTTGGGAAGTTCTGAGCGGGTGGCACCTTTGATGGTTCGGTGTTCGAAGATCTGGGTGGAATGAAATTTCACAAGAATTGTTTTCAAAAACTTAGTTTTGGTAAATAAAAGGAGATTTCAACGATTACACAGACAACTTATTTGAATTCTCTTCCTCCAAGTCGGTTCCTCAGGCCTCTTCTTCTTCCTTCCATGGAGTCAACAACTCCAACAACAAAGAACTTGTTCCTCCATCATAGTTTCTGGTTGTTGTCTTCGCTAAACTTTTGGTAGGCTTTTTTGTACACTTCGGATAATTGCTTGTAGTACACTTCCGCTCAAAAGCATGATTCCCATACCACATTTTTCAATAAATCTCAATAAACATTTTCGTTAGTTGGTTGTTTTTATTTATTTAATACTTGTTCAGAAGTGCTGAAGACAAACTTGTAATTAAAGTGCAATTTTTAACTATACACGAGACGGAGAGAAATTAATTGCCTCATCTCCTACCATTTGAGTTATTTACTTTTTGTATATAAGAATATATCTGTGATATTATTAAATTTATAAGAATAGATTTTCGCTATGAATAGTATTTTGTCTAAACACATTTTCACCTACATATACTATATTCGACTAGAGAGCGTGACGAACGTGACGTGATGCGACGCTCGCGCTCATGCAAATTACACTAGTTTGAGGTAGTTTCGGTTGATGTATAGCATTTCAAGTGTTTGCTCTCATCTTTCCGCAAACACTAAACATTTCACTAGGTTTGTACTCTTCTCTTCTTCTCCGCTTCTCCTCGGCTTCGTTCGAAATAAGAATTGAAAAAACAGAAACTCAAGAAATACAGTGAAAGGAAACACGATCGGTTTTATTTCGTCCTTGTCTTGTGTAGGAACTCAAACTCCTTACGACAAATAATAAATTAATTAGTAAAACTTAAAAGTAGAAATTATTATCGAAGGAAATAAATACAAAGTAAGAGCTGTGAGAAATACTTTCATGAAGACCTGCTTAATGCTCTAATAGTAATAATGATGATAATAAGATAATAATAATGATAATAATATAGTAGTTATTATAGTAAAGATCTCTCTTTAAGTTAGGCTAGCGTCCCTTTGCGGCTTAGAACTTGAGACCCGTCTGCACCTCGGCCATGAGGTTGGCGGACTTCTGGAGCTGCTCCACCTCGACGGGGGTCAGGATCTGCTTCACGATCGAGGTGACGCCGTTGGCGTTCAGCACGCAGGGCAGGGACAAGAAGACGTCCTTGTCGATGCCGTGCTCTCCCTGTAAATGGAGAAAAGAAATCGCAATTAGGCAACTGTTCCATTGTTCAATCGAGTTGGGGACTTACGATGACGGAGGTGGAGACGGCGACCACGCTGCTGGAGTTGCGCAGAATGGACGAGGCCAGGGCGGCCACGCTCAGGCCGATGGCCCAGGAGGTGTAGCCCTTGAGCTTGATCACCTCGTAGGCGGAGTCGACGACCTGCTTGTGCAGCAGGTTCCACTTCTCCGGGTCCTCGCCGGTGCCGATGGTGGGGTTGAGTTCGCGCAGCCGGACGCCGGCGATGTTGACGCCGGACCAGACGGGCACCGAGCTGTCGCCGTGCTCGCCGATGATCCAGCCGTGGCAGGAGGTGGGCGCCACGCCCAGGCGCTGCGACATCAGGAAGCGGAAGCGGGACGAGTCCAGGTTGGTGCCGCTGCCGATGACGCGGTTCTTGGGCAGGCCCGAGAGCTTCCAGGCGACGTAGGTCATGATGTCGACCGGGTTGGAGACCATCAGGAGCATCGTGTCGGGCGAGTACTCGACCAGCTTGGGAATGATGTGCTTCAGGATGTCGGTGTTGCGCTGCACGAGCGAGAGGCGGGACTCGCCCTCCTTCTGGCGCACGCCGGCGGTGACGATGCACAGTCGGGAGCCGGCCGACTCGGCGTAGTCGGTGCTGGCGGTGATCTTGGGGTTCTTGAGGAAGTTCGAACCGTGCTGCAGATCCATCATCTCGCCCATCAACTTGTCCTCGCACACGTCCATCAGGCAGATCTCGTTCGAGACGTTCTGGGCGAGGATGCTGAAGGCGCAGGCCATGCCGACCTGGCCGATGCCGACGATCGTGATCTTGTTGCCGGCCGAGGGCAGCTCCTCGGCGACCTGCGACATGAGGTTATCCTTGAGGGTGCTCATTCTGCTGTAAGAGAGAATAGGAATTGAAAATGAAACTAATGTCGGGGACCTCGTCACTCGTTTAACTGTGATTGTAATGACCTTGGGGCGATGTTTGAAGCTCCACACGCACAGTGTGTATCATTCAGACCTAGCCCAGAAAAGACTCGATGCCTCAATTAATTGAGTCCATGTTGAAACAAATACCTTCCAAAATAGCTACAACCTTCATGAAGGTCAATTCAATATACACGATACTCTCTCCACGTGACGCAAACATTTCCCCTAGTTCTGCCAAAATATTCAACTCAGCTGTTTTTTCCGTTCTCTCTCTCTTTATCTCTCGCTATCTATCTCTCCGCCTATTCGGGGATAAATGCCCCAATTTCTCTATTCCGATTTCGACAGATGAGATGGAAATTCTATTGTCACAAGTTAAGGTTTCCCGCATTTCGCTCGTGTATCGGCGGCACACGCTGTCAAAAATATTTTGTCTATCCAGCCCGATGTTTTATTTTGGGACTCGTGGGTGGGCTGAAGATATCCACGAGGCGGGGTGGGGAGGGCCTTGGAAAGACCGTTTGCCCTTCTTAAACACTCGAGCAGAAAGAGAGGGAGGGAGAGAGCAAACAAAGTGTCTTATTCCACAGTAATTAGTCTGATATAAACATTTACGATATCTTTTCCCATTGTACTCGTGCCATATTTATTTGATCCTCAAACAATTGTGGAAAAATGAGTAGATAAATAAATATTTTCGAGTTGTTTCCGATGACACACCCCTTATCTTCCTCTAAATTAAAACAACTTGCAATTCATATCACTCTGCTGCGTCTACTCCGATCACATATCGTGGTTCCTGTTCTATATTCGGACACCAAATTGAAGTCTCGTGCTCTGGGGCCAGTTGCATTTTGGGAAATCGCTCATTAGTTTCTACTCTATCGCGATTTGTTGTTGTCAAATACTATACTATCATTGATCAGAACTGATATTTATGAAATGTTCTGATATCTTATCGCGCAAAAGACGTAGTTGAGTTGAATGAGTTCCAAAGTTTCCCATCGACGAAATTCCGCATTCCCATTGACAAAAAAAAAGAAATTCAATTTTGCACTCTTCTTATCTTATCGATGATTAGAAGTTTTTGCACTCAAGGATAACTGAAGAGTGGGCCATGGTGAGGGAATTGAGGTGTGTGGCGGGTATAAGTGTTAGATTCCGATTAGGGAGCCATTTATGATATGATTTGTATTTCATTGGTAGAACTAAACTAGGATTACTTTATCTGTTGAAGTTAATTTTAAACCACTTTAGAGTTGATTTATTGCATTCGTCTTGGGACTGGGTTGTCGAGGGCAAAAGGTGGTTTTCTTTCGCCCTCCGGGGAAGCCCTGCCAAAATTAATCAGGCGGCGGTTCTTCGACCGAGGGGCGGAGGTCAGCGGACGCGGGAGAACCGAGTGGAGTTTGTATTAACACATTCCACCACAGCCCAACCATTGCTGGTGTATCGACCCGCAGTCACCACCAACCCCCAAAGTCCCACCCTACCCCTCCGCCACATTCCAGCATTTTCGTCAATTCGTCCTTCAGCGTACGTTTTCAAAGTCAAACCCACGTCGCCGGGACACAAAACGGAAGCGGGCGCGAATAGCGTGGTATAGGATAGGTTAGGGCGGAAGGACCCGCGCACAACCGCCCGCCTCCACCCCCCAAATCAGCTGGGCGTGTTGTACGCATGTCCGCAAGAAAAGTGCAAGTTCTGACCAGGTCCTTGGAGGGGTCGGACGATGGGTCGAGCGCGCAAAAGAGGGTTCGACGGGGTGTAAGAAGGGAAAGTGCAAGAGGTGAATGCACTTTTTCGAATTATGGTACGGAAACAATGCAAAACCCCGGCTGTCGAAAGAAATACAACAACAACAAACAGGCAGATGTTACCACCGAGACAAGAACGAAGAAGAGCACGAGAGAGAATTGAGAGAGACTTTGGTACCGTGCGTTGGCGGTGCTATGACAACAGTTGACGTGACAAATGTTCATGAATCAGAACCGCATCGAGATTTTACTACGCTTGGTTTGAGTTTAAAAAAAAAACTCCGCTAATCGCAGGAGTCACTGGAACGTGACGAGCTATTCTTCTTCTTCCTCCACTGCGATGACAACATTTTTAATCGTAATTTCGCGTTTTAACTTTACGACCAAACAACTTAGTAATTATACAAAAAGTTGGGAAGATAAAAAAGTTTGGAATATACAAAACAGTTGGGAAAATACGAAAAAGTTATTTATAGCCGAAGGTGCAACAATAAGCAGATGAATCGATTTCCAGAATTCGAGAAAGCAAAAATCGATAAATCATTTATTTACACAATACAAATTATTTTCAACTCTCCCCCCTGAGACTATGGAATGGAATGGACTATGGAATTCAGAATTATGGAATTTCTTGTACATGTGGTTTAAAAATTGCGGTAACTCGAGCTGGGCATTCGGACGGTATCTTAATGGGAATCTCTCTCTCTTTCTCTCTAGGGTCCCCAACCGCCATCGACACACATTACGGGAAATAGTAGTAGTTTTTTTTTTTGGTTTGTAAAATACAATTGAATGCTTACATTTTCTTTCTCAATGAAATCTTAACACTTTCAATGCGATGCAACACTTGGTGGCTGAAAATACAACACTTGGTCTTGGACTCGCAGACGTCTTCACACTTTGTCGGTTCGCAACGAACTGCTGGCTCTCGACACACACGGAATTCTCGACGGCTGGATGGATAGCTCGCTTGGCTGTATTATTTTTGTTGTCTCGACTTCGAGCGAATGTTGTTGCAAACGCTCGCACAGTGGAGCTATATAGTTCCAGACGAGCCAGACACAAACTGACTCACTCAATTGCTTCCGTTCTCTCTCCCTCACGCTCGGTCGCTCTGTCTCTGTCCCTCTCGTGCAGCCGGTGGGCTGGTCGTCGTCGGCCCTCCCTGAGCCTGCGGGGTGAATGACGAAATTTCCGTAGAATCGAGTGAAAATGGGACTCTTTTTTTTTGTGTTGATTCCTCCATCGTCATCGTCTTCGCTCGCCAAGGTGACCTTTTTGCCGATTTTGTCTCTCTCTCTCTTGTCTGGGCCCCAGTGAATCGCCGGAGTGGCAGTAAATTTTGGACGGATTTTTGGAAGAAAGTCTGCTGCCGGCGACAACCAACCAACCTTGCATGAACGTGAGGTGATGAAGAGACAGAGAAAATGAGGTAGAGTGGAGGCGCACGCATTGTTTACCGTGGCGCGTGGCAGCTGTAACGATGCTGCTGGTGTGGACAAAGGTGGGCAGTTGGAGTTTGGGCCCAGAGGTGGGAAGTGGTTGATTTTCGGGAATAGGGATGAGGGATGTAATGGAGATTATTGGTATTGCAAAAGGTGGATGAACATCAAACGTCTGATGATCTCAAGAGGTTTCTATTGGCCTTTCAAACAACAATCACTAACGATTGTATTTTTGGGATTGGATTTTGGCTGATCTCCATAGGCTCGTGTAGGTAGCCTGATATCCTTCTGAAAATATCAGGGTTGGGCCATGAGGAAGTGAAATCATAATATGATGATGACAAAATCGTGCTAGGTGTTAAATTTTCGAGGAAGATTTCAAAAGTTAATGTTAAAAAAACATATTATTTTATATTTTGGTCAAAATATACTCAATAAATAAAAATTAATTTCGAAAAATCGCAGGAGATTGATTTTTAAACCTGGCGAAATAGATCTCGAAATTGTTCCAAAAGTGAAGCAGAACTCCAGTTAATCCGAAACTTAAACTTATCCCTCTGTCATCATCCCTACTTCATTAAAATCGCGATAACAGCAGACACATTCCCGGTAGGATTCTCTTTTGTCTTTCTGTTTATGTTTCTCGTGTTCTTCTTTCTGCTTGTTTTGGAAACAAAGCCAGAGACGAAACCAGATTTCGCAACATTTCGCCGAATTGCCATTTCTGTGTATATAATAAATTACATACCATGTATCCGAAAGTAGGTACCATATGTGTTTGTCTAGAGCAGACAGATTCTTGTATAAGATTCGCAACTCCGCTGAGCTCACGTGCATCCGACAGTCGTCCGAATCTTGCATTCATTTGGCTCCACCGAAATCGACAACAGAGTGCGAGAGTGAAAATATGCGAAATTCAAATTTAGAATAAATTTATTGGCGGCTGCTTGATTCGCGAACGGTTGGTCACCTTTGGCGAGCGAAAGGCGCGCGTAAATGATTCATAATCAGAGATCGATGCGAATGGGAGCGAGAGCGAGCGAGAGGACGCGCTGCTGAGTGCTTGAGCGCGGCTGAGAGAGAAGTATTTGGGGCCAAACAAACGAAGCGCTCTCGCGAATTTCACGAATGCCGGCGAAACGACGTCATGTTGAGCGTCGCACGTGAGCGAAGTCGCGTCGTTCGTGTGGGGCAACGAGAGCGGACGCGGGACGACGAATGCGGTCGCCATTCACACAATTGCATTGGGCCTGCGGGAGGGAGACGGAGACAGCGACGACCACCGTGCACTTGACCATGATCGGATGTGCCGCTCTGTCGCAGTTGTCGTCATCTGTCGCCACCGCCGTCGTCGCCGTCGTCATCTGTCACCATCGCGGTCGCGAGGTCGTCCGTCGCTAGGCTGTTGCAAGAAATGCATTCGCTCGCCAATTGCGCAATCTTTTGAAATTCGCGCCACACGACCAACTGTCTGTCTATCCATATGGGTATGTCTCTCTATCCATCTGTCTGTTCGTCCGTCTGTATGTCTGTCTGTACTTTATTGATGTCTGTCCCTCGCGTGCAGTGCGCCAGGAATAATCACAAGACGCAAGCAAACGAGTTCATTGTCACGTTCACAATTCCTCAAAGTGCAGCCGACGCAACAATCGCTTGTCCGTGTTTCCCTTTGCCATCCGTGTCTTCCTTCCTTCTCCTTCCCCTTTCCCCCCCCGATGATATTTTGGGTCTTTATTTTTGGGCCCCTTTAATGAATTCTTGTGTTCCCTTCGAGCCCATCGTTGTTAACCACTGTGTGCATTGCAGGTAACAAACATAATTGATAAGGGCTCAGGGAGGTGGAGGAGGCAGAAGTGCGGGGTCTCCAGAGCTCTTCCCGTATGACTTGCACTTGGCTTCTTCGGGCAGTCAATGGCCTTTGCCATGCTTTGGATGGGTTCAGCGTGGCGCGGCCACGTGACGCTGTCGAATTGCCTCACGTTACCAACAAGTGCCTGAAAGTGGGTCGCAGTTTGTGAGTGTGTGTGTGTTGAGTTTTGATTTAACTTTTCTTCTTTCATGCAGCTTCCTATTTGGAAGCGAACAAAATAAAAAATCCATCGAGAAAATTAAACTTTCTCAATTGCACCACAAGTTCTGAAAACATTTTTAAATTGTGTTCTTAAATTGATGTTAGGTTGGTTGCGACCAGAAACTGGAATCGTAGCATTATGGTAAAAATCGTCTGACGGTGAGGATTTCAGAATTGTGAAAAGAAAAACAATAAAATCCTGCATATTTGAATCGAAAATTTTAAATTTTAAATCGAATTTTAAAATAATATTTTTAACGGTTTACACACACACACATATACATACATACACTGCCTCGAGATAACATCAACTAAGTTAAACCGCGAGAGTTGACGGTTTTTTTTAAGTGCGCATATTTAAGATCAAAATATTAAAAATATATAAAAAAGCGTTTTCATTGTTCATAAATATTTAAAAAAAAAAATTTTTTTTAATTTATTCAAATTCAAATTTCAGCTACCGTTTCATTCGTCCGTGGTGGATTTCTTCGCTTACAAAATTTAACGAAAAGAATAATTTTCCACTATTACCGACAGCATATGCATGAACCAACTTGACGAAAGGAGATGGTTTATAGTAATTTATCTACTGACCGCAAGACGTAGAAGCAAACAAATAAGGGCGACGAGAAACGACGGTTATTTCTTAAAAGAAAATTATTCAAAAATATGGTTCAAAGTTCAATACACTGCTGTGATTTCAACTAATTTTCAAAATTCAATGATGAATTTCGATTTTCTTCTGTGCAACTTTAGCAACTTCACGCGTTTAGCTTCTACAGCCGTTTAAAGTTTCCAAATCAATTGTGGACCTCCGAGATGGGTTAGAACGGCGCTCTTTGGCTTTTCCAAAAGAAGACGTTCCAAACTTTCATTAACTGGCTAGCCTTTTCCATTATGACCAATATTTTAGAAATGGGAAGCTTCCAAAAATTGTGAGCGTTCATTAGCAGTTTCCAAGTCAATTGTGGACCTCCCAGATGGGTTAGAACGGCGCTATTTGGCTTTTCCGAAAGAAGACGTTCCAAACATTCATTAACTGGCTAGCTTATTCCATTATGACCAATATTTTAGAAATGGGAATTTTTTGAAAATTTTGAACGTTCATTGTCAGGGTCTAACTCCACGCGTTCAGCTTCTAGAGCCGTTTTAAGTTTCCAAGTCGATTGTGGACCTCCGAGATGGGTTAGAACGGCGCTCTTTGGCTTTTCCTAAAGAAGTCGTTCCAAACTTTCATTAACTGGCTAGCCTTTTCCATTATAACCAATATTTTAGAAATGGGAAGCTTCCAAAAATTTTGAGCGTTCATTAACAGTTTCCAAGTCGATTGTGGACCTCCGAGACGGGTTAAAACGGCGCTCTTTGGCTTTTCCAAAAGAAGACGTTCCAAACTTTCATTAACTGGCTAGCTTATTCCATTATGACCAATATTTTAGAAATGGGAATTTTTTGAAAATTTTGAACGTTCATTGTCAGGGTCTAACTCCACGCGTTCAGCTTCTAGAGCCGTTTTAAGTTTCCAAGTCGATTGTGGACCTCCGAGATGGGTTAGAACGGCGCTCTTTGGCTTTTCCAAAAGAAGTCGTTCCAAACTTTCATTAACTGGCTAGCTTATTCCATTATGACCAATATTTTAGAAATGGGAAGTTTCCAAAAATTTTGAGCGTTCATTAACAGTTTCCAAGTCGATTGTGGACCTCCGAGATGGGTTAGAACGGCGCTATTTGGCTTTTCCGAAAGAAGACGTTCCAAACTTTCTTTAACTGGCTAGCTTATTCCACTATGACCAATATTTTAGAAATGCGACGCTTCCAAAATTTTGAGCGTTCATTAGCAGTTTCCAAGTCGATTGTGGATCTCCGAGATGGGTTAGAACGGCGCTCTTTGGCTTTTCCAAAAGAAGACGTTCCAAACTTTCATTAACTGGCTAGCTTATTCCACTATGACCAATATTTTAGAAATGGGAAGCTTCCAAAAATTGTGAGCGTTCATTAGCAGTTTCCAAGTCGATTGTGGACCTCCGAGATGGGTTAGAACGGCGCTCTTTGGCTTTTCCAAAAGAAGACGTTCCAAACTTTCATTAACTGGCTAGCTTATTCCATTATGACCAATATTTTAGAAATGGGAAGTTTCCAAAAATTTTGAGCGTTCATTAACAGTTTCCAAGTCGATTGTGGACCTCCGAGATGGGTTAGAACGGCGCTATTTGGCTTTTCCAAAAGAAGACGTTCCAAACTTTCAATAACTGGCCATATTATTCCGTTATGACCAATATTTTAGAAATGGGAATTTTTTGAAAATTTTGAACGTTCATTGTCAGGGCCTAACTCCACGCGTTTAGCTTCTAGAGCCGTTTTAAGTTTCCAAATCAATTGTGGACCTACGAGATGGGTTAGAACGGCGCTCTTTGGCTTTTCCAAAAGAAGTCGTTCCAAACTTTCTTTAACTAGCTAGCTTATTCCACTATGACCAATATTTTAGAAATGGGACGCTTCCAAAAATTTTGAGCGTTCATTAGCAGTTTCCAAGTCGATTGTGGATCTCCGAGATGGGTTAGAACGGCGCTCTTTGGCTTTTCCAAAAGAAGTCGTTCCAAACTTTCTTTAACTGGCTAGCTTATTCCATTATGACCAATATTTTAGAAATGGGAAGTTTCCAAAAATTTTGAGCGTTCATTAACAGTTTCCAAGTCGATTGTGGACCTCCGAGATGGGTTAGAACGGCGCTATTTGGCTTTTCCAAAAGAAGACGTTCCAAACTTTCAATAACTGGCCATATTATTCCGTTATGACCAATATTTTAGAAATGGGAATTTTTTGAAAATTTTGAACGTTCATTGTCAGGGTCTAACTCCACGCGTTCAACTTCTAGAGCCGTTTTAAGTTTCCAAGTCGATTGTGGACCTCCGAGATGGGTTAGAACGGCGCTATTTGGCATTTCCGAAAGAAGACGTTCCAAACTTTCATTAACTGGCTAGCCTTTTCCATTATGACCAATATTTTAGAAATGGGAAGCTTCCAAAAATTTTGAGCGTTCATTGTCAGATATATGGAAATTTCGATTTTCTTCTGTGCAACTTTAGGGCTTCTAACTCCACGCGTTTAGTGCCGTTTAAATCAACATTCAGTGTTAGACTACAAAAAATGCAATGAGAAAATCATCGTCCAATGTTGCTTATGCTGCTGGAGTTACGTAATAAATTTTCTGACGTTGAAAAACGAAATCGCACCAAACAATCTTGACAAAGACGATCGATATAGAGAGAGGGAGAGACTGGTTTAAGAGAGGGGTGGTAGAGGAAGAGGGAATACAAATATTTTAGAAGAGAAGTGTAATGAAGAGTGGGATAGAAGAAGAAGAAGAAGAAGAATAGTGGAAGCTATGAGAGGAAGAAGGCGAAGTGATGATCGTCGAACTAGCGGGGCGTGGGTTGTTGAATATGAAAACTATTCCAGTGGCCCATGCGTGTCATTTACCATGGTTCGAGGAACCTCTTCCAGCTTCCTTCCCTCCTCTCGCCGATTCTCACTTTGGCACCCCATTCCTTACCGCCCCTCACCACACATGCCTCATCGCATTCTCACAAATGGCAGAGATTCCAGCACCTGAACTGGCGTTATCACCGTGAAAGGATCTGATAGCGGAGCCAGTGCCATATATGTGTGTATTTCAGCTATGTTCAGTAGACAAAACGGGTGCACGAGTGACGTCTGCACGCACATTCTTCCGGCGAGAGAGCGAGCGAGAGGATACCCCGATCACAGTCAGTTGGGGA
Source organism: Coelopa frigida (assembly GCA_017309665.1). Lineage (NCBI taxonomy): Eukaryota > Metazoa > Arthropoda > Insecta > Diptera > Coelopidae > Coelopa > Coelopa frigida. The sequence continues at coordinate 25,123,664 of CM029563.1, forward strand.
GAGAGGGAGGCCGAGATATTGGATGGAAGAAGAGACAGAAGGGGAGAGAGTGAGACGTACGGAATGACAGACAGACAGACGGACAGACAGTCGGCTGATCGCGCTCATTCCGACGCGTTCGTAAATGATGATGTCGCCTCCGTTCGGCTCGCATCGCACATTAATATTCAAAAATTGCGTTTTTATGCTAATTCTCCCTGAGACATTCCCGCCGTCTGTCTGTCCGTCCGTCCAACTATCTGTCTGTCCGTCCGTCTGTGCCATGCCAGGAGCAACAGCGCCATCTGTCGATAGATAAGTCAATGACGTCGTCGACGACGACGCTACGACGACAGCAAGAAACGCAAGATGATCGTATCTCAAAATGCGATCTACGAATTTTGTTTTTTTTTTTATAGCTTTCAGCTAAATATTTATTTTTTTATTTTCGCAACCCCGACTCCGTTGGAACCTCTCGCCCATATCGACAGCTACTTCATCAGCAACATTATAGTGTTGCTCTTGTTGTTATTCTTGTTATTGTAATTGTTGGTCTTGTTGTTGTTACTGGTCATATATTGCTTCGTTTACTCTACGATGGTCCCATTGATTGCCCTCAGAGTCTCGAGCTTTGGATGCTTTTGCATTTATTTATTGCCAGTTGTTGTTGTTATTATCATTGTAACGACTGGGATGGTAGTTGCAGTTCTTGTTGTTATTGTTGTAGTTTAGTAATAATTAAGTTGTAAAATTGTAGCACGTAAGTTGGACCCAGACCGGGAGACACTCGAGGAGCCCACGGTCTCTCTTCCACACCCGCTCATCAGTTTCTTCACGCCATCCAACCGATGTCCGGACGGATGTCCACCAGTTCGTCCCCCAACTCTGTCCCCCCAGCTCATCTGTCCATCCCCCTCCTCTTCGCTCCGTCGCTCCCTGTGCACTCTGTTAATAGCATGTTGCGGATGAGTTACGCGTCGTGTCGCCTCGCGTCCTTGAGTTCACTCTGATGCATTACTTAAGGTATTTATTACAACTGATCTCTATCAGTATTTAAATAATTTTAATTCCCATCCTCTTCTGCCTCCACCGCTTCTGTTTCTCTATTCACTGCTTCGGTTTCTGTCTTCTTCGCTTCGGATTCCGCCTCCTCCGCTTCGACTTCAACTTTCTTCACTTCTTCACTCTCCGCCTGGAGCATCGTTTTCGGTGTAATGCAATGAATGAAATGGGATTTTGTCATGAGCGGAAAATACTTGGGGCGATCATGGCTCGCTAAGCATAATTAAAGAGCTCGATGTGAAGATTTTCAGTACTTTTTACTTATATGGTATACAATCCTTATGCAAAGGTATACGATTTTTATTACAAAGTATAAGATTTTTATTATAAGGTATATGATTGCTATTAGAAGGTATATGACTGCTATTAGATTGTATGTATTGTTATTACGAGGTATTCGATTGTCATTATGAGGATTATGATTGTTATTATGAGGTATACAATTGATATTACAGGGTATATGAATGTTACATCACAGAGAGTTCAAGTAGATTCCAGATCATCATATTACTGTCCTTTCGTCGTTCAAATAGATATTGAATTTGTTTAGAGAACTTCAAAGAAAACCCCTGGTCCTCGGTATATCTCAAAGTCCAGCCGCAAGTCTTTGGAGTGGTCCTTGTATCCATGGATACATAGTATATGCATGTACTACCGACACCTGGCTCAACTCTAATTAACGATCCATAAAATCGCCCATTACCATTGTACAAGTGTGGTCTGTGACTCCTTATTATAAATTCAATAATCCAGCGCACTGATCAACTTCGTCTGAATTCCCGCGTTTCACCACCAGCCTATCGTCCTGCCGTCCCATCGCCTCTTCGTCCCCCTTCGTCTCTTTGGTCCATCGTTGACTGTGTTCGACTCGTTAATCACCTTGAGTACAAGCGGCGGCGGCGAGAGATCGCACGATGAATCTACTTCTTCCTTCCTTCCGTCTCCCACATCCCTCGACCTGATCGCATCCCAGCAATAACGATTTACCTAGCGTGGTGTCGTGTGTGAGCCACATATGAGCAAGTGAATATGTGTGTGGGGCAGAAGGGGGCGGCCAATGGGGGGGCAGAGTGCAAAATTATAAAATATATTAACCCAGTCTCTAGCCGAGAAGTCGTGTGCATCAGACTCGGAGTCGGTGCCGCCGTCTACGAAGCTGAAGCCGGATTTAGACCAAGAGTTGGACGACGATGGGTTCGGAGAGAGAGAGAGAGAGAGCGTAGCATGTTTTTGCATACGAGAGCGAAACGAAATGAATGAGAAAAAAATTATTGAAATAACAAGTGCGAGGAGTCGTGTTAGATTGAACGTAATAAATTTAAACGCCGACCAAAGGACGCGACCGACCGACCGATCGTTCGTTCGACCATGCGACGGACTCATTGCACCGATGAGCATGAGGCGGGAGGTGGGGAGGAAAGCGAGGACGACGACGTTGAAAAAGCGGCAGACAGCGGTCGCTGGAGAGACACCAACCACCACCAGCAGCGAGCGCTGGACGAGGTGGTCTAGGAGCAGGAGGCATCATCATCATCGCATTGCTTCCAGCCACCGCCGGGCACCATCCGGCATTGGCAACAGGCACATGTGAGCCGAACCGAGACCCGGAGCAGTCGATCCCTGGGACCAACGAGGGACCAGGTACAGCAGACACACATTTTTAGTTGATTTTGGTGCGAACAAACAACCGTGTTTGACATTCCAATAAATGTTCGTTGGCAGCCGTCGCGAAGGTGTTCCTTCGGTTGCCTGTAGATGGTGTGGTTGTTGGGCTTATGTGTAGTTGTTGTTGTGGTGGATGGTGTTCTTGTTGTGGTGGTTGTGTTTGTACTTGTGGTGTTTGTGATGGTGTCAATGGTTGCATGTTTCGGCCCAGGTTTTCTTTTCTTCTTTCATTGGATGTTTGCGAAGTTGGTTTTCTCAATGTTGGTATTTGCGGTGTTTGTGTTAGTGTCGATGATCTTGTTGTTGTTTTAGTGTGATGCTAAAAAGGATGCTGTAATTGCGGTTCGCTCGGGTTAAAAAGCAGACGTTGATCGGCGTCGCGAAACCGATCGGGTCAATGGGTCGTCCAGGCCAAGATAGGCCAAGCGAAGAAGGAATTGGTAGAGAGACGTTATTTTTATAATGCATTGTGGGATGATGGAGTGGGATCAGGATTAGTCACAATCATTCAGTATATGTAGTGTGATAGCTAAAAGTTGACTCAATTAAGCTCGAGTGGAAGTCAGTCGAATGAGTTGATGTTACCTGATTTACCTGTTGAAAACACGCAAATCCTTTCTCCTGATGTCCTGAACTCCTTTCACTCAAAAGCAATCACTTCACAAATTTTCACCTTCAGTCAAGTTGTTCGATTTGTTGCCACCAATTGATTCCTGATGGTGTTCGATGATTTTGTTGCCATGTGATCGACGAATACCAATGTGTAGTCGGTAGTTCTTCACTTTCATGATTCATGAAACATTCGGCCAATGCAATCGCGCGGCCAAAAAGTCATCCAAATAAATTCTCATTGAATCGATGGCGGTCGAAGGAGCGCCAGCAGGAGTCCAAACGAGTCAACAGCAGAGGCACCAACCGTAGTCAGCAGCTGAGGCCAAGTGATCCCGAAAACCAACCAACGACACCGAGAGTCATAAATTTCCCGAGCAAAATGTTTCTGACAATGACAACTGTCATGACTTTTTCCAATGAACAAAACTTATTGTTCGAGCGTTCGTTTGGTCTCCTGGTCTCTTGGTTAGTTGCTGGCTGATTTTTATTGTTGTTGGCTGATTGTTGTTGTGCTGATTGTTGGTGCTGCAAAACTACGTTTAGTTGGTTAACTTTTGCCATCCACCGAAAGTCAACAGCAACAGCACAAAACAAACAACCAGCCACCGAGCTGAGAACGAAAGAGAGAGTCGTGGAGGAGAAGGAGACAAAGGTGATGAAGGAGGAGAGGCGAAGAAGGAGGAAGAGGCAAAGGTGATGAAGGTGGAGAAGTAGGATGCGGGGAGGGAAACAAGCGAACCAACGAAATCGAAATCGCAACGAAATCGAATGGCATCGATCTGAATCCACAACGATTCGTTCGATTCGAATGGAATCGAAGTGAACCTGATCCCGATCCCGGTCTCCATCGCATCCATGCCAAGTTGGCCCCAACCCCGCGACCTCCTGTCGATCGGTGAGGCGTTGTTGTTGTTGTTGTTTTTATTGTTGTCACCGCGGCGAACGAAAGCGAGCGCGATTATTGTTCGTTGACAATTTTTTTAGTTTCACCACACCTTCTCCTCCTCTTCTTCTTGTTGTGGCCAGACTTGTGCGATTTGTTTTTCAATTTCAGGTATTTTTCGCTGTTGTTGTTCTCATTGATATTGTTGGTAGGTTTTAGTGTGTAGTTGTTTAGTTGTTTGTTGGTTTATTTGTTTATTGGTTGATTTGTTTGTTGGTTTATTTGTTTGTTTTTACCTTTTATTGTTGTTGGTGACGTGGAGTTCATTCCGTTTTCCATTTGGCTGCTCGGAGGAGCCACAAGGTGCTCACCTCATGTCCTCATTCTCCAACTCCTCTCACTCTCGGACTTGGTCCTTCCTCTTCTCTCCTTCATTTTTTCTATTTCCTTCTCTTCCTCTTGTCCCTCACCACTCCCCCCAACAACTCCTCCCTCCGCAAAAAGTCCATCGAGCAGCCACAAGTGCGCCCTAAGCGTTGGGTTCACTTGTCACCTCACCCGTTGTTGTTCTTCTTTTTATGTTCTTTTATTGTTCTTATCTTATTTTATTTGTATTGTTGTTCCTGTTGTGATTGTTGTTACTTTTATTGTTGTTGGTATTGTTATTATCATTGTTGTTGCTTTTGTTATTATTATTATTGTTGTTGTTTATGGTGGAGTGAGCGAGGTTTTTTGGCTGCTTGTTTCACTTCACTTTGGTATTCAGAAGTTGCAGACCTCAGCGCCGCATGTGGTCAGGACGAAAAACTGCATCGTTTTTTCCTCTCTTTCTCCCCCTCTTCTATCTCACTCATTCTCTCTCCCTTTCCTTCTATCTCTCTCACTCTCTTTCCATCTCTTCTTTCATATATCTCCATCTCCTTCGCTCTCTCGCAGTCTTTTGGTTCAACTTCTATGATCTCATGTTGTTGGCATATTGGTGACTGTTGTTATAGTTGTTGTTATTGTCGGTGTTGTTCTTGTTATCGTTCGATATATATTCCCGGCATGAATCGCTTGATTTGTAGTAGGGCTCTCGATTTCTACCCGGGTAGCTAGCATTACCCGGGTACCCGGGTACCCGGACGCATTTCATTGCATTTCATGCAAAGCATAACATATCGAAGGGTCATAAAAACAAACAAAAAACAACAACATCAACAATTGACGCACTCTGCTTCAAAACCAACCCCCGCTACCTGCTCCGTCGCTTGAAAGGCTGAACGATGTGCGTCGTTTCGCTTCGAAAGGCTTATATCGGCCTTTGCCTGCTACCCGGGTAATGCTACCCGGCCTTCTACCCGGTTACTCGAATACCCGGGTAATACTAATATTACCCGGGTATTGCTATTACCCGGGTAATGCCATACCCGGGTATTACCCGGGTAATGCCATACCCGGGTATTACCCGGGTATTCGAGTAACCCGGGTAATCCGGGTTTCAAGTCAGTATATCTTACCGTTTCTTCAGAAAATCTATTTCCACAGGCAGACACACACAAACAGACAGACAGACAGACGGACATTGAATCAATTCAGGAGGTGATGCTGATCAAGAATGTATATTCCTTTCCATACCTACGACCTCTCCTTTAATGCGTTACAAACGGAAGGACAAAATGAATATACCCTTACCCACAGGGTGTAGGTTATAAAAAAATCCATAAAGGAACAAACAATTTTTTTTTTAATTTTTTTGAAATAAAAAAATTATACTAATATGTTGAGATATTTTTTTCATTTAGTTTTCCGAAGAAAGAAATATTTAATTTTTACTTAGTTCGCTATGAAGGCTTTAAATATAATATAGTTTCAAGTAATTATTAGTATTAGTCAATAATCACATACATTAAGCGACTACGACGTAGTCACTACGTTCTTAATGGGACGATCAAACGAAGAGCATTCCGTAACTTCGCTGCACCGATCAGATGTTCGGAATGCTTTGCGATCGCGAGTTTCACGAGGCTTATCGTACTCAAAGTGTAGCTAAATTCAACATCGACATCGCGCATGCACCATTCGCACATGTATCAATCGCGCACGCTTCCGTTATCATTGAATGAAGAAAAAGATACAGCCTCGTTCTAAACTTTCAAATACTTAAAATGTTAAAAAATCTGTCTTAAAGAAATGCTTATATCATGGGCAATATGGGCAATATTTGAAAAAAAGTTTAATTTCTTTCGCGTGTACTCTGTTGCACGCATTTTTTTTTGTAACGTATTTTTTTGAAACACTGTAAAAAATTATAATAGGGGTATTCAGATGACTGATTTAGATTTGTATATCTATAATTGTATATCTTCTCAAGTCTGAGCATTCAAATTCGTTTTTTCATAAGTTCCTTAGGAAATTGTTTTTTATGCCAAATTTCAAAGGCAATTGTGACATTTTTTATACAAAAATAGTCAACAAATTGTATATATTTAGAATTGTATTACAAAAATAAATTGCACGGCATACAATTCTAAATCAGTACGTCTGAATACCCCTAATAGTTAACACAATTGTATGTACATAAATAAAAATCATGTATTATTTTTGACCAGAAAGTTGAAAAATTTTATATATTTTCTTTGTGCAAACTCATTCTTGATAAACTGTATGTATACTATTAGATAAACCAAATAAAAACGTTTTATTAACACACGCGAAAGATGCTTATGTAATATATTTCTACTGTATTAATCTTCAACGCTTCTTTACTGCGTTTAAAAACAAAAACAACTTGTTGTATTGGATTTATTAGATCCATTGCGCTACATAGCCTGTGGAAAGATGTCAGGTGGGTTCAGCTCAACCAGTCTTTGACTAAAGTCCAGGTGGAGTTCCAATGCTAGCTTTCGATCGGTTTGTAAATTGAGCACAGTTCATCAGAAACAGTTGAGAAAGGAAGACGTAACAGAAAATGACGACGGTTTTTAAGATCAATGCAGTAAGTTATGAGGGTAAGTGGGAAGAGAAGAAAGTCTCTTCTTTAAGAAGGAGGCCCTCACAGTCTCATGCTTCTATCTCGCCCCATAGTTAATTTGGCCACCCTGCCGCCGGACATCACGCTGAACACCTTCATCCGCGAGCACGCCCAGCTGACGGCCACGAAGTTCATGTGTCTGGAGGGCGGCTGCGGGGCCTGCATCGTGGTGGTCCACGGCCGGCACCCGGCCTCCGGCGAGGAGCGCACCTGGGCCGCGAATTCGGTGAGAATCGGGATTCTCCACGAGTGGCTGGAGTGACTTCCACTGACCTCCCACTCCATTGCAGTGCCTGCCCTTGCTGAACACGTGCGCCGACTGGGAGATCACCACGGCGGAGGGCCTCGGCAACAAGGGTCAGGGCTACCACCCGATCCAGAGGCGCCTGGCCAAGATGAACGGCACCCAGTGCGGCTTCTGCTCCCCCGGCATGGTCATGAACATGTTCGGTCTGCTGCAGTCGAAGGGCGGCCGCGTCACCATGGAGGAGGTGGAGAACGCATTCGGCGGCAACATCTGCCGCTGCACCGGCTACCGCCCCATCCTGGACGCCATGAAGTCCTTCGCCGACCTGCACGCCGTGGCCGAGCTGCGCCAGAGCTCGCTGGCGGCCGACAAGTTGACCCTGGCGCCAACGTGAGCCTCTCGGAGGCCATGGACACCTTCCTGGAGGCTGCCCAGCAGTCCGGCTTCGAGTTCTGCCAGCAGCTATGGCAGCACTTCGACCTCATCGCCAACGTCCCAGTGCGCAACGTGAGTCCTTCGTCCGATGTCCACCTGATCCACGAAGATTCAAGATAACCGTTGTTCTTTGAACAGACCGGGACCCTCGCTGGTAATATCAGCATAAAGAAGGCCCACGCGGAGTTCCCCTCTGACGTCTTCATCACCTTCGAGGCCCTGGACGCCCAGGTGGTGGTCCACGAGGACGCCTCGAGCCAGAGGACAATGGCCCTCTCCGAGTACCTGCAGACGTCCTCTCCGAAGCTGGTCCTCAGAGCCTTCGAGCTCAGGGCGCGACCCAAGGACGAGTTCGTCTTCTGCTCATATAAAGTAAGTGCTGGAAGCAAGACCTCTGACACGATCCTCACTCCGTCATCTGTAGATCATGCCCCGGGCCCAGAACGCTCACGCCTACGTTAACGCCGCCTTCCTGCTGGCCATGGACAAGAGCTCGGGCCAGGTCAAGGAGGCGCGCATCTGCTTCGGAGGCATCGCCCCCCACTTCGTTCACGCATCCTCGTTGGAGGCACTGCTGGTCGGGCAGAACCTCTTCGACAAGGAGACCGTGGCAAAGGTTTTCACCGAGTTGCCCTCTAACCTGACCCCCGATGCCGTGCTGGCGGACGCCTCGCCCGAATACCGGCAGAAGTTGGCCTGTGGCCTCTTCTACAAGTTCCTCCTCGGCCTCGCTCCAGACGTCAGGGACGAGTTCAAGAGTGGCGCCGACATCCTGAGGCGCCCCTTGTCCTCGGGGAAGCAGAACTTCGAGACGAATGAAAAGTTCTACCCGGTCACACAGCCCGTGGAGAAACTCGAAGGTAGCCTGAAAATTTCTTTCTTAGGATAAGACTATTGTTGTAAATCCTTTTCAGCTCTCATCCAGACCACCGGCGAGGCCACCTACATGAACGACTTCCTGACCACGAACAACGCCGTCTACTGCGCCTTTGTGGGCGCGACTAAGGTGGGAGCCACCATCGAGCAAATCGACTCCTCCGCGGCTCTGAAGGTGCCTGGTGTCCTAGCCTTTTTCTCAGCAAAAGACATTCCTGGTAGGAACACTTTTGTGGAAATCAACTTACTAGGCATCGTGGAGGACGAGGAGATCTTCTGTTCCGGGAGAGTTAAGTACTACGATCAGCCTCTGGGCGTCATCGCGGCCACAACCAGCGATATAGCGAACCGCGCTGGATCCAAGGTGCGAGTTCTCTATTCAGTTGGGACTCCATCCTCCGTGTTGCCCACCATGGACGATGTTATCGCTGCGAAGCGAACTGACAGGATTCACAAGGTGGTGGAGTCCGGAGTTCAGACATTGAGCTTCAGCGAACCTGCTGACGTCTCTGGAAGTGGGATCCTCCAAATTGGATCCCAATACCACTTCACCATGGAACCCCATACAACGATTGCGGTTCCCTTCGAACAAGGCCTGCAGGTGTGGTCGGCCACTCAATGGATGGACATGACCCAGCTTGTGATCGGGAAAATGCTTCAGCTGAAGATAGCTGATGTTCAGCTAAAAGTGCGACGCTTGAGCTAAGCTCTCTCGTTGCAACCAGGTGGCCTGTGCGGCTTCTCTAGTGGCCTACAAACTGAACCGTCCGGAAAGATTCGTACAAACTACAACAACTACAAGTTGGATGCTGAGGCGGTGCTGACAGATGCGGCAAGTGCCACCTGGTGCAGCGCTCCCGGCTCCGTCGAAGGTAAGTTGGTTTAGCAAATTTACATACATAACTATTGGGCCGATGCAGCAAGGGTTTCCCTCATCCGATCGCGTTAAAACTTTGACTCTATTAGTTTGTTAAGTTACAAAGAACGCTCATTAAAACCAAGCTTCTTTCATTGGCATCGTGAACTAGATATATTCCAAATTAGAAAATTTAACTTCTTATATGTATAATGTATAGTTCCTCAGATATAGTGTAGTGTATAAAAACATTTCATTCATTTAGGAATCGCCATGATCGAGACTCAAATAGAACAAATCGCATTCGAGACCAACATCGATCCAGCAGATGTCCGCTTGGTGAATCTCAGGCCAGGATCGAGGATGGCGGAGCTCCTACCATGCTTTCTCAAAACCACGGAGTACCATCAACGACGAAAGGAGGTCAATGACTACAACGAGAAAAATCGCTGGAGCAAACGAGGCCTGGGTCTGGCCGTGATGGAATTTCCTCTCGTGTACTATGGCTTAATTACGGCTATTGTATCAATTTATCACGGCGATGGAAGCGTGGTCATCTCTCATGGAGGCATCGAAATGGGTCAAGGTAGGATTAACTCTACAAAACGGAATGACTTTTACAGACTTTCTGTGTATTCCAGGATTGAATACCAAGACGGCTCAAGTGGCTGCCTATGTGCTAGGAATTCCTCTGGATGTGGTGAAAGTCGAGTACAGTGACACCATCAATGGCGCCAACTCCATGGGTACTGCAACTAGTATAGGAAGTGAAACTGTATGCTTTGCAGTTCGGAAAGCTTGCCAAACCCTCAACGATCGTCTGATACCCGTACGCAATTCGCTCAAGAAGGGAGTCACATGGTCCGAAGTGGTTCAAGCTGCATTCGCCAGCGATCATAACAAAGAGGGCGACTTGCAAAACTACAACATAATTGGACTGGGATTGACGGAGGTGGAGGTCGACATCCTGACCGGAAACCATCTGATAAAACGAGTCGACATCCTCGAGGACACCGGCGAAAGTCTGAGTCCTAACATAGACATCGGTCAGATCGAAGGCGCTTTCGTGATGTGTCTGGGCTACTGGTTGACAGAGCAGTTGACCTACGACCGGCAGACCGGGCAACTGCTGACCACCCGAACTTGGAACTACAAGCCGCCAGGGGCCAAGGACATCCCAATCGACTTCCGCATAGAGCTGGTACAGAAGAATCCCAACTCCGGTGGATTCATGCGATCGAAGGCCGTAGGAGAACCTCCGTGTTGTCTGGCTGTGAGTGCTGTCTTCGCCATTCAACACGCCATTCAGTCCGCTCGCAAGGACGCTGGTCTAAAGCGGGAGTGGGTGCGACTGGGGGCGCCCACAACTCCAGAACACATCGTCTTGAATGCGGGAAATGACATGAAGGCATTTTCATTGCAATAAAATAATGATATATTAATTATTACAGTGCGTTCTTAACCTATACGAAATTTACATTAGCTATTTACCTTAAAATTGAGCAACAATTGCGTTACCAGTTAAAATTAAACCTTATTCATCAGATTTTATCAAGCGAAGTAAATCCGCGTCAAGAAAGCAATGGGCTTTTTTTAAATTTGCATGTATCTGATGTGTGTGAAATGTAGTCTGCTAACGTTGGCCACAACTTTTGGAAGAATTTGCCACAATATTGTTATTGGCAGCTCATTCGAGTGCGACAAGTTGATACAGGTTTTTTTATACCATAAATTCCACTAATTATTTCCTTTCATATACAATGGTGGTCCAGTATAACGAATGATATTATGTCCAGGGTTCGTTCGTTATATCGAAATATATATTTTATAAATATTTCATAGTAGCAAGTTAAACTCTCTTCGTATTATATTAATTTATATATTAAAAAAACGGAAAAAATTTATTTATTTTTTTATTATTTTTATTATTTTTTGAAAAAAAATTATTGTACTGAAGTCAATATAGAATTCGTTATATAGAATACTTAATTTTTCAACCGTTCGTTATTTAGAGTCATCAATGGACTAGAAAAAAGCATTCGCTATACTGGACATTCTTTATATCGGCGTTCGTTATACTGGACCACCACAGTATTTTTTTATATTTTTGGCTTATCTAATTGTTCAAGAATCTCTAACAGCATTGCTGAAATTCAACCAAAAATAATAACTTCATGTGAATAAAATTAAAATTTGTTTTTCGCCATGTACACTAAAATATCTAATATAATAATACATGAAACTTTGAAAAATATTTGACAAAGTTACCAATTTAAAAAAAATTGTTATCGAAATAAATAATGCTTTATGGAATGAATATTTCTTTTTTACTTTCTGACTTCGTTCTGTCCAAATATTTTTCTGGAGAGCTAATTTTTTATTAAAATTTTTTTTGCGTAACTTTATGTATTATGATATTTTGCTACTTTATTTCAACACGAATTTCTTCATCTTCATTCTTCATAAAAAAACACAACAAAGTATAAAATATGACGATAATAAAAATAGCGATATAAATTTAATGTGAGGAATGAAAAAAAAAAATAATGAATAACGAAATGAATTCTGAGTAGTAAAAGCTCGTATAAAACTTTAAATTAAAAAAAAAACAACTAAAACTGTTATCATCGGGCTGGTCGAAGCTTATATGCAACCAAAACTTATAGCAAAAGAATCTTTTTAACGCGAATTTGAAAAACCGCGATTTATAAATTTATTCAGCTTTACTTACTGTTGACCAATTTCGATGCTGACATCCAAATAAAATAATAATAATATTTAAAAACTAAATCAAAATAATCAGTTATCTCAGTCCAGTCTTTTACCGATTTAAAAAAAAAAAAAATATATTTCCACAGACAAGCACTAAGTGTGATAGACGGATGGGCTCAATCGACTCAGAAGTTACAAACTGAAGGACAAAATTCAATTATAAAACTAAGTGTAGGGTATAAACAGAATATGTATACCACACACAAGAATACTAGCTTCTCAAATTAAAATTTCATATGGACTTTATCTTGAAATCTTCGCAGAACTGTTAAATTATTGTTGAATACTATTAAAAAGGTTTATTGTGCTAATATGTACAACGCGAGTTGAAAGTGGTCAGGTGGGTTGACCTCAACAAGCATATAAATACAGTCTAGAAGTCTAGAATATTTGGGCACAGTTTATCATAAACAGTCTAGAAAGGAAGACATAAGATACAGAAAATGTCGACGTTTTTCCACATCAATGGAGCTAAGTACGAGGGTAAGTGCGATGATGAAACAAGCTTCTTACATTACGAGGTCTTCATAGTTATCGGTTCTTGTCTTGCTCCACAGTTAATTTGGCCACTCTGCCGCCGGACATCACGCTGAACACCTTCATCCGCGAGCACGCCCAGCTGACGGCCACGAAGTTCATGTGTCTGGAGGGCGGCTGCGGGGCCTGCATCGTGGTGGTCCACGGCCGGCACCCGGCCACTGGCGAGGATCGCACCTGGGCCGCGAATTCGGTGAGAATCGGGATCCTCCAAAAGTGGCTGGTGTGAAAACCTTTACTGACTTTGCTCTCCTTTGCAGTGCCTGATCCTGCTGAACACATGCGCCGACTGGGAGATCACCACGGCGGAAGGCCTCGGCAACAAGGTTCAGGGCTACCACCCGATCCAGAGGCGCCTGGCCAAGATGAACGGCTCCCAGTGCGGCTTCTGCTCCCCCGGCATGGTCATGAACATGTTCGGTCTGCTGCAGTCGAAGGGCGGCCGCGTCACCATGGAGGAGGTGGAGAACGCATTCGGCGGCAACATCTGCCGCTGCACCGGCTACCGCCCCATCCTGGACGCCATGAAGTCCTTCGCCGTGGACAGCACCGTCGACGTGCCCGCCGACTGCCGGGACATCGAGGACCTGGCGAAGGACTGTCCCAGGACTGGCCGCCCCTGCGCCAGCTCCTGCCACCAGCCCCGGGCCCTGCACCTGCCCCGGCTCTCGTACGCGGATGGCATCCAGTGGCACTGGCCCCAGGACCTCCCGGAGCTGTTCGAGGCCCTCGCCTTGGTGGACAAGGACGAGTTCTTGTTGGTGGCGGGCAATACGGCCCACGGCGTCTACCGGCGCCCCGAGGACGTGCGACACTTCGTCGACTTGCACGCCGTGGCCGAGCTGCGCCAGAGCTCGCTGGCGGCCGACAAGTTGACCCTGGGCGCCAACGTGAGCCTCTCGGAGGCCATGGACACCTTCCTGGAGGCTGCCCAGCAGTCCGGCTTCGAGTTCTGCCAGCAGCTGTGGCAGCACTTCGACCTCATCGCCAACGTCCCAGTGCGCAACGTGAGTCCGATGTCCACCTGATCCACGAAGATTCAAGATAACCGTTGTTCTTTGAACAGACCGGGACCCTCGCTGGTAATATCAGCATAAAGAAGGCCCACGCGGAGTTCCCCTCTGACGTCTTCATCACCTTCGAGGCCCTGGACGCCCAGGTGGTGGTCCACGAGGACGCCTCGAGCCAGAGGACAATGGCCCTCTCCGAGTACCTGCAGACGTCCTCTCCGAAGCTGGTCCTCAGAGCCTTCGAGCTCAGGGCGCGACCCAAGGACGAGTTCGTCTTCTGCTCATATAAAGTAAGTGCTGGAAGCAAGACCTCTGACACGATCCTCACTCCGTCATCTGTAGATCATGCCCCGGGCCCAGAACGCTCACGCCTACGTCAACGCCGCCTTCTTGCTGGCCATGGACAAGAGCTCGGGCCAGGGCCAGGTCAAGGAGGCGCGCATCTGCTTCGGAGGCATCGCCCCCCACTTCGTTCACGCATCCTCGTTGGAGGCACTGCTGGTCGGGCAGAACCTCTTTGACAAGGAGACCGTGGCAAAGGTTTTCACCGAGTTGCCCTCTAACCTGACCCCCGATGCCGTGCTGCCGGACGCCTCGCCCGAATACCGGCAGAAGTTGGCCTGTGGCCTCTTCTACAAGTTCCTCCTCGGCCTCGCTCCAGACGTCAGGGACGAGTTCAAGAGTGGCGCCGACATCCTGAGGCGCCCCTTGTCCTCGGGGAAGCAGAACTTCGAGACGAATGAAAAGTTCTACCCGGTCACACAGCCCGTGGAGAAACTCGAAGGTAGCCTGAAAATTTCTTTCTTAGGATAAGACTATTGTTGTAAATCCTTTTCAGCTCTCATCCAGACCACCGGCGAGGCCACCTACATGAACGACTTCCTGACGACCAACAACGCCGTCTACTGCGCCTTTGTGGGCGCGACCAAGGTGGGAGCCACGATCGAGCAGATCGACCCCTCCGAGGCTCTGAAGGTGCCTGGTGTCCTAGCCTTTTTCTCAGCAAAAGACATTCCTGGTAGGAACACTTTTGTGGAAATCAACTTACTAGGCATCGTGGAGGACGAGGAGATCTTCTGTTCTGGGAGAGTCAAGTACTACGATCAGCCTCTGGGCGTCATCGTGGCCACAACCAGCGATATAGCGAACCGCGCTGGATCCAAGGTGCGAGTTCTCTATTCAGTTGGGACTCCATCCTCCGTGTTGCCCACCATGGACGATGTTATCGCTGCGAAGCGAACTGACAGGATTCACAAGGTGGTGGAGTCCGGAGTTCAGACATTGAGCCTCAGCGAACCTGCCGACGTCTCTGGAAGAGGAATGCTCCAATTTGGATCCCAGTACCACTTCACCATGGAACCTCATACGACGATTGCGGTTCCTTTCGAACAAGGCCTACAGGTGTGGTCGGCCACTCAATGGATGGATATGACCCAGCTTGTGATCGCGAAAATGCTGCAGCTGAAGATAGCTGATGTTCAGCTGAAAGTGCGACGCTTGGGCGGAGCGTACGGTAGCAAGGTGAGCCGCGGTAACCAGGTTGCATGTGCGGCTTCTTTGGTCGCCCACAAACTGAATCGCCCGGCAAGATTCGTCCAAACCATCGAATCGATGATGAAAGTATGTGGCAAACGATGGGCCTGTCGCTCAGACTACGAGTTTCACGTTAAGTCGAGTGGAAGAATCATTGGACTGCAAAATAGTTGTTATAATGACGCCGGTTGTACTCCGAATGAATCTGTAGTCGATGCACACATGACTCTGATCGCCAGGAACTGCTATGACCTCACAGACAGCAACTACAAGTTGGATGCTCAAGTAGTGCTAACAGACGCTCCAAGTTCCACCTGGTGCAGGGCTCCCGGTACTGTCGAAGGTAGGTTGGGTTATCTTAACATTCAAACGGACACCTTTGATCAAGCCAGTATTTTTTTGGACGAGAATTAAATTTTAAAGAGTACGTCGTTTAGGAATTGCCATGATCGAGACTCAAATTGAACACATCGCATTCGAGGCCAACATCGATCCTGCCGATGTTCGCTTGGTGAATCTCAAGCCAGGTACGAAAATGTGGGAGTTACTGCCGCGTTTTCTCAAGATCACAGAATATCGTGATAGACGAAGGGAAATCGACGAGTATAATGAGAGGAAATCGCTGGCGTAAACGAGGCCTGGGTTTGGCCATCATGGAATTTCCACTTATATACTTTGGCCAATACACAGCAACTGTAGCTATTTACCATGGCGATGGAAGCGTGGTCATCTCTCATGGAGGCATCGAAATGGGTCAAGGTAGGAAGAACTCGACATCGAAATGACTGCCATGAACTTACTTTATGTTCCAGGTTTAAATACCAAGGTGGCTCAAGTGGCTTCCTATGTGCTAGGTATTCCCATGGCCATGATCAAAATCGAGTCCAGTGATACCATAAATGGTACTACGTCCTTTGTTACGGCCAACAGCATAGGAAGCGAATGCGTGTGCTTTGCAGTTCGCAAAGCCTGCCAAACCCTCAACGATCGTCTGATACCCGTACGCAATTCGCTCAAGAAGGGAACCGCCTGGTCCGAAGTCGTACAGGCTGCATTCGTTCAGAATGTGAACTTGATCGCCAGTGATCATCAAAAACTGGGTGACATGCAGCAGTACAATATCTACGGGCTAAGCCTGACGGAGGTGGAGGTCGACATTCTGACCGGAAACCATTTCATAAGGCGGGTGGATATACTCGAGGACACCGGCGAGAGTTTGAGTCCGAACATCGACATCGGTCAGATCGAGGGAGGCTTCGTGATGTGCTTAGGCTACTGGTTGACAGAGCAGTTGACCTACGACCGACAGACCGGGCAACTAATTAATAACCGCACCTGGAATTACAAACCCCCAGGAGCCAAGGACATCCCCATCGACTTCCGCATCGAGCTGGTGCAGAAGAATCCCAACTCCGGTGGATTCATGCGATCGAAGGCCGTAGGAGAACCTCCGTGTTGTCTGGCTGTGAGTGCTGTCTTCGCCATTCAACACGCCATTCAGTCCGCTCGCAAGGACGCTGGTCTGAAAGCGAGAGTGGGTGCGACTGGGGGCGCCCACAACTCCAGAACACATCGTCTTGAATTCGGGAACCGACGTAAATGCATTTTCATGTCAATAAAATAGTAGTATTCATATTTTTAACCACCTTCGGTAAATGTTAGAATGTATGGAATTATATGTCGGTACAGGTACAGCACTAAAAGAGTCCTTCAGTTTTATGACGAATCCATATGGTGAACGTGTGTGCTTCTTATTGAGAATTTGTGACTCTGTAGTTATCTATTGTCGAGAGGTGGCTGCTGTATAAACATATTGAAGGTCTCGGATGACAGGATTGAACCCGGTGATTTAGACTTGTATGCTAAGCATTCAGCCATTGAGCCACAGCACCCGAAGTATTTTATCCATATAAAGAAAATCCATGGATACAAACAAGAAACGAAATATAAATGTATTATTGTATGAAAACATATCAAAATACCGCTAATTATCCGGTTTTGACTTTGAGGAAACAAATAAAAGAATATACGTTTAATAAGTAAAAGTTTATTTTCGGCATTGCCCTAGCGTTTAACGTTTTACGAACCCGGCCCTACACCCAATATTGAAGCAAAGTACCTTTTACGCAAAATGTAATAGCAATTATGTTAAGATCCGAAAATATTATTATTAATTAAGAATTTTTTGAAATTTTGCTTTAAATGGGAGGTGGGCACACCTAAATAAAGTGACTTCAGTTTCTTCTACAATACCATCATATCTTCCAAAAACGTATTTCCACAGACAGACATATGGACAGATAGACGAAATTTAATACAAAAGGACACAAAAAAAATATCTTCCAAAAACGTATTTCCACAGACATCATATGGACAGAAATTTAATACAAAAGGACACAAAATAATATCATCTTTGTTCATTCTTTATTCATTTTATTACGCAGAGCGATAACATCAGCCAAGGTAATTAAATACCAAACACTGAATCAAATACGAGAATGATGCTTATGCAACCAAAATTTCGGCCATTATATTAAATCTGCACTGTACTGAGTTTTAAAGTTCAAATAATCATTATTTCGAACATGTATCGAGTTGAAAAGTAGTCATGTAGGGTTGACCTCAACCAATTCATACAGCGACACGGTGTGGAGGAACAGTTGTTCAGAAATAGTCGACAAATGAAGACATACGCTACTGAAAATTACGACGTGTTTTCAGATCAATGGCATAGCTACGAAGGTAAGTTATAGAACGAAAGAAGCCTTTAGACACAAAGTCATCGCATTCGTCTGTTCCTGTGTCGCATCATAGTCAACTTGGCCACCTTGCCGCCATACATCACGCTGAACACCTTCATCCGCGAGCACGCCCAGCTGACGGCCACGAAGTTAATGGTTTGGAGGGGGCGCGGGGCCTGCATCGTGGTGGTCCACGGCCGGCACCCGGCCACTGGCGAGGATCGCACCTGGGCGCGAATTCGGTGAGAATCGGGATCCTCCACAAGTGGCTGGTGTGAAAACCTTTACTGACTTCGCTCTCCTTTGCAGTGCCTGATCCTGCTGAACACATGCGCCGACTGGGAGATCACCACGGCGGAAGGCCTCGGCAACAAGGTTCAGGGCTACCACCCGATCCAGAGGCGCCTGGCCAAGATGAACGGCATGGTCATGAACATGTTCGGTCTGCTGCAGTCGAAGGGCGGCCGCGTCACCATGGAGGAGGTGGAGGAGGTGGAGTACGCGGATGGCTCCAGTCCCCCCAGGACCTCCCGGAGCTGTTCGAGGCCCTCGCCTTGGTGGACAAGGACGAGTTCTTGTTGGTGGCGGGCTACGGCCCACGGCGCCGGCGCCGAGGACGTGCGACACTTCGTCGACCTGCACGCCGTGGCCGAGCTGCGCCAGAGCTCGCTGGCGGCCGACAAGTTGACCCTGGGCGCCAACGTGAGCCTCTCGGAGGCCATGGACACCTTCCTGGAGGCTGCCCAGCAGTCCGGCTTCGAGTTCTGCCAGCAGCTGTGGCAGCACTTCGACCTCATCGCCAACGTCCCAGTGCGCAACGTGAGTCCTTCGTCCGATGTCCACCTGATCCACGAAGATTCAAGATAACCGTTGTTCTTTGAACAGACCG
>CM029563.1:25150116-25239583 GCA_017309665.1 Coelopa frigida
TCGTTATATCGAAATATATATTTTATAAATATTTCATAGTAGCAAGTTAAACTCTCTTCGTATTATATTAATTTATATATTAAAAAAACGGAAAAAATTTATTTATTTTTTTATTATTTTTATTATTTTTTGAAAAAAAATTATTGTACTGAAGTCAATATAGAATTCGTTATATAGAATACTTAATTTTTCAACCGTTCGTTATTTAGAGTCATCAATGGACTAGAAAAAAGCATTCGCTATACTGGACATTCTTTATATCGGCGTTCGTTATACTGGACCACCACAGTATTTTTTTATATTTTTGGCTTATCTAATTGTTCAAGAATCTCTAACAGCATTGCTGAAATTCAACCAAAAATAATAACTTCATGTGAATAAAATTAAAATTTGTTTTTCGCCATGTACAACTATACAGGTATTTCAAATTGAATAAATATTCAGCTTTTACTTTACTGTTGACCAATTTCGATGCTGACATCCAAATAAAATAATAATAATATTTAAAAACTAAATCAAAATAATCAGTTATCTCAGTCAGTCTTTTACCGATTTAAAAAAAAAAAAAAATATATTTCCACAGACAAGCACTAAGTGTGATAGACGGATGGGCTCAATCGACTCAGAAGTTACAAACTGAAGGACAAAATTCAATTATAAAACTAAGTGTAGGGTATAAACAGAATATGTATACCACACACAAGAATACTAGCTTCTCAAATTAAAATTTCATATGGACTTTATCTTGAAATCTTCGCAGAACTGTTAAATTATTGTTGAATACTATTAAAAAGGTTTATTGTGCTAATATGTACAACGCGAGTTGAAAGTGGTCAGGTGGGTTGACCTCAACAAGCATATAAATACAGTCTAGAAGTCTAGAATATTTGGGCACAGTTTATCATAAACAGTCTAGAAAGGAAGACATAAGATACAGAAAATGTCGACGTTTTTCCACATCAATGGAGCTAAGTACGAGGGTAAGTGCGATGATGAAACAAGCTTCTTACATTACGAGGTCTTCATAGTTATCGGTTCTTGTCTTGCTCCACAGTTAATTTGGCCACTCTGCCGCCGGACATCACGCTGAACACCTTCATCCGCGAGCACGCCCAGCTGACGGCCACGAAGTTCATGTGTCTGGAGGGCGGCTGCGGGGCCTGCATCGTGGTGGTCCACGGCCGGCACCCGGCCACTGGCGAGGATCGCACCTGGGCCGCGAATTCGGTGAGAATCGGGATCCTCCAAAAGTGGCTGGTGTGAAAACCTTTACTGACTTTGCTCTCCTTTGCAGTGCCTGATCCTGCTGAACACATGCGCCGACTGGGAGATCACCACGGCGGAAGGCCTCGGCAACAAGGTTCAGGGCTACCACCCGATCCAGAGGCGCCTGGCCAAGATGAACGGCTCCCAGTGCGGCTTCTGCTCCCCCGGCATGGTCATGAACATGTTCGGTCTGCTGCAGTCGAAGGGCGGCCGCGTCACCATGGAGGAGGTGGAGAACGCATTCGGCGGCAACATCTGCCGCTGCACCGGCTACCGCCCCATCCTGGACGCCATGAAGTCCTTCGCCGTGGACAGCACCGTCGACGTGCCCGCCGACTGCCGGGACATCGAGGACCTGGCGAAGGACTGTCCCAGGACTGGCCGCCCCTGCGCCAGCTCCTGCCACCAGCCCCGGGCCCTGCACCTGCCCCGGCTCTCGTACGCGGATGGCATCCAGTGGCACTGGCCCCAGGACCTCCCGGAGCTGTTCGAGGCCCTCGCCTTGGTGGACAAGGACGAGTTCTTGTTGGTGGCGGGCAATACGGCCCACGGCGTCTACCGGCGCCCCGAGGACGTGCGACACTTCGTCGACTTGCACGCCGTGGCCGAGCTGCGCCAGAGCTCGCTGGCGGCCGACAAGTTGACCCTGGGCGCCAACGTGAGCCTCTCGGAGGCCATGGACACCTTCCTGGAGGCTGCCCAGCAGTCCGGCTTCGAGTTCTGCCAGCAGCTGTGGCAGCACTTCGACCTCATCGCCAACGTCCCAGTGCGCAACGTGAGTCCGATGTCCACCTGATCCACGAAGATTCAAGATAACCGTTGTTCTTTGAACAGACCGGGACCCTCGCTGGTAATATCAGCATAAAGAAGGCCCACGCGGAGTTCCCCTCTGACGTCTTCATCACCTTCGAGGCCCTGGACGCCCAGGTGGTGGTCCACGAGGACGCCTCGAGCCAGAGGACAATGGCCCTCTCCGAGTACCTGCAGACGTCCTCTCCGAAGCTGGTCCTCAGAGCCTTCGAGCTCAGGGCGCGACCCAAGGACGAGTTCGTCTTCTGCTCATATAAAGTAAGTGCTGGAAGCAAGACCTCTGACACGATCCTCACTCCGTCATCTGTAGATCATGCCCCGGGCCCAGAACGCTCACGCCTACGTCAACGCCGCCTTCTTGCTGGCCATGGACAAGAGCTCGGGCCAGGGCCAGGTCAAGGAGGCGCGCATCTGCTTCGGAGGCATCGCCCCCCACTTCGTTCACGCATCCTCGTTGGAGGCACTGCTGGTCGGGCAGAACCTCTTTGACAAGGAGACCGTGGCAAAGGTTTTCACCGAGTTGCCCTCTAACCTGACCCCCGATGCCGTGCTGCCGGACGCCTCGCCCGAATACCGGCAGAAGTTGGCCTGTGGCCTCTTCTACAAGTTCCTCCTCGGCCTCGCTCCAGACGTCAGGGACGAGTTCAAGAGTGGCGCCGACATCCTGAGGCGCCCCTTGTCCTCGGGGAAGCAGAACTTCGAGACGAATGAAAAGTTCTACCCGGTCACACAGCCCGTGGAGAAACTCGAAGGTAGCCTGAAAATTTCTTTCTTAGGATAAGACTATTGTTGTAAATCCTTTTCAGCTCTCATCCAGACCACCGGCGAGGCCACCTACATGAACGACTTCCTGACGACCAACAACGCCGTCTACTGCGCCTTTGTGGGCGCGACCAAGGTGGGAGCCACGATCGAGCAGATCGACCCCTCCGAGGCTCTGAAGGTGCCTGGTGTCCTAGCCTTTTTCTCAGCAAAAGACATTCCTGGTAGGAACACTTTTGTGGAAATCAACTTACTAGGCATCGTGGAGGACGAGGAGATCTTCTGTTCTGGGAGAGTCAAGTACTACGATCAGCCTCTGGGCGTCATCGTGGCCACAACCAGCGATATAGCGAACCGCGCTGGATCCAAGGTGCGAGTTCTCTATTCAGTTGGGACTCCATCCTCCGTGTTGCCCACCATGGACGATGTTATCGCTGCGAAGCGAACTGACAGGATTCACAAGGTGGTGGAGTCCGGAGTTCAGACATTGAGCCTCAGCGAACCTGCCGACGTCTCTGGAAGAGGAATGCTCCAATTTGGATCCCAGTACCACTTCACCATGGAACCTCATACGACGATTGCGGTTCCTTTCGAACAAGGCCTACAGGTGTGGTCGGCCACTCAATGGATGGATATGACCCAGCTTGTGATCGCGAAAATGCTGCAGCTGAAGATAGCTGATGTTCAGCTGAAAGTGCGACGCTTGGGCGGAGCGTACGGTAGCAAGGTGAGCCGCGGTAACCAGGTTGCATGTGCGGCTTCTTTGGTCGCCCACAAACTGAATCGCCCGGCAAGATTCGTCCAAACCATCGAATCGATGATGAAAGTATGTGGCAAACGATGGGCCTGTCGCTCAGACTACGAGTTTCACGTTAAGTCGAGTGGAAGAATCATTGGACTGCAAAATAGTTGTTATAATGACGCCGGTTGTACTCCGAATGAATCTGTAGTCGATGCACACATGACTCTGATCGCCAGGAACTGCTATGACCTCACAGACAGCAACTACAAGTTGGATGCTCAAGTAGTGCTAACAGACGCTCCAAGTTCCACCTGGTGCAGGGCTCCCGGTACTGTCGAAGGTAGGTTGGGTTATCTTAACATTCAAACGGACACCTTTGATCAAGCCAGTATTTTTTTGGACGAGAATTAAATTTTAAAGAGTACGTCGTTTAGGAATTGCCATGATCGAGACTCAAATTGAACACATCGCATTCGAGGCCAACATCGATCCTGCCGATGTTCGCTTGGTGAATCTCAAGCCAGGTACGAAAATGTGGGAGTTACTGCCGCGTTTTCTCAAGATCACAGAATATCGTGATAGACGAAGGGAAATCGACGAGTATAATGAGAGGAATCGCTGGCGTAAACGAGGCCTGGGTTTGGCCATCATGGAATTTCCACTTATATACTTTGGCCAATACACAGCAACTGTAGCTATTTACCATGGCGATGGAAGCGTGGTCATCTCTCATGGAGGCATCGAAATGGGTCAAGGTAGGAAGAACTCGACATCGAAATGACTGCCATGAACTTACTTTATGTTCCAGGTTTAAATACCAAGGTGGCTCAAGTGGCTTCCTATGTGCTAGGTATTCCCATGGCCATGATCAAAATCGAGTCCAGTGATACCATAAATGGTACTACGTCCTTTGTTACGGCCAACAGCATAGGAAGCGAATGCGTGTGCTTTGCAGTTCGCAAAGCCTGCCAAACCCTCAACGATCGTCTGATACCCGTACGCAATTCGCTCAAGAAGGGAACCGCCTGGTCCGAAGTCGTACAGGCTGCATTCGTTCAGAATGTGAACTTGATCGCCAGTGATCATCAAAAACTGGGTGACATGCAGCAGTACAATATCTACGGGCTAAGCCTGACGGAGGTGGAGGTCGACATTCTGACCGGAAACCATTTCATAAGGCGGGTGGATATACTCGAGGACACCGGCGAGAGTTTGAGTCCGAACATCGACATCGGTCAGATCGAGGGAGGCTTCGTGATGTGCTTAGGCTACTGGTTGACAGAGCAGTTGACCTACGACCGACAGACCGGGCAACTAATTAATAACCGCACCTGGAATTACAAACCCCCAGGAGCCAAGGACATCCCCATCGACTTCCGCATCGAGCTGGTGCAGAAGAATCCCAACTCCGGTGGATTCATGCGATCGAAGGCCGTAGGAGAACCTCCGTGTTGTCTGGCTGTGAGTGCTGTCTTCGCCATTCAACACGCCATTCAGTCCGCTCGCAAGGACGCTGGTCTGAAGCGAGAGTGGGTGCGACTGGGGGCGCCCACAACTCCAGAACACATCGTCTTGAATTCGGGAACCGACGTAAATGCATTTTCATGTCAATAAAATAGTAGTATTCATATTTTTAACCACCTTCGGTAAATGTTAGAATGTATGGAATTATATGTCGGTACAGGTACAGCACTAAAAGAGTCCTTCAGTTTTATGACGAATCCATATGGTGAACGTGTGTGCTTCTTATTGAGAATTTGTGACTCTGTAGTTATCTATTGTCGAGAGGTGGCTGCTGTATAAACATATTGAAGGTCTCGGATGACAGGATTGAACCCGGTGATTTAGACTTGTATGCTAAGCATTCAGCCATTGAGCCACAGCACCCGAAGTATTTTATCCATATAAAGAAAATCCATGGATACAAACAAGAAACGAAATATAAATGTATTATTGTATGAAAACATATCAAAATACCGCTAATTATCCGGTTTTGACTTTGAGGAAACAAATAAAAGAATATACGTTTAATAAGTAAAAGTTTATTTTCGGCATTGCCCTAGCGTTTAACGTTTTACGAACCCGGCCCTACACCCAATATTGAAGCAAAAGTACCTTTTACGCAAAATGTAATAGCAATTATGTTAAGATCCGAAAATATTATTATTAATTAAGATTTTTTGAAATTTTGCTTTAAATGGGAGGTGGGCACACCTAAATAAAGTGACTTCAGTTTCTTCTACAATACCATCATATCTTCCAAAAACGTATTTCCACAGACAGACATATGGACAGATAGACGAAATTTAATACAAAAGGACACAAAAAAATATCTTCCAAAAACGTATTTCCACAGACAGTCATATGGACAGAAATTTAATACAAAAGGACACAAAATAATATCATCTTTGTTCATTCTTTATTCATTTTATTACGCAGAGCGATAACATCAGCCAAGGTAATTAAATACCAAACACTGAATCAAATACGAGAATGATGGCTTATGCAACCAAAATTTCGGCCATTATAATTAAATCTGCACTGTACTGAGTTTAAAGTTCAAATAAATCATTTATTTCGAACATGTATCGAGTTGAAAGTAGTCATGTAGGTTGACCTCAACCAATTCATACAGCGATCACGGTGTGGAGGAACAGTTCTTCAGAAATAGTCGACAAATGAAGACATACGCTACTGAAAATTACGACGTGTTTTCAGATCAATGGCAATAGCTACGAAGGTAAGTTATAGAACGAAAGAAGCCTTTAGACACAAGCCTTTAGGCTGCAGTCGAAGGGCGGCCGCGTCACCATGGAGGAGGTGGAGAACGCGGAGCGCCTTCCCCGCCGGCTCTCGTACGCGGATGGCATCCAGTGGCACTGGCCCCTGGACCTCCCCGAGCTGTTCGAGGCCCTCGCCTTGGTGGACAAGGACGAGTTCTTGTTGGTGGCGGGCAATACGGCCCACGGCGTCTACCGGCGCCCCGAGGACGTGCGACACTTCGTCGACCTGCACGCCGTGGCCGAGCTGCGCCAGAGCTCGCTGGCGGCCGACAAGTTGACCCTGGGCGCCAACGTGAGCCTCTCGGAGGCCATGGACACCTTCCTGGAGGCTGCCCAGCAGTCCGGTTTCGAGTTCTGCCAGCAGCTGTGGCAGCATTTCGACCTCATCGCCAACGTCCCAGTGCGCAACGTGAGTCCTTCGTCCGATGTCCACCTGATCCACGAAGATTCAAGATAACCGTTGTTCTTTGAACAGACCGGGACCCTCGCTGGTAATATCAGCATAAAGAAGGCCCACGCGGAGTTCCCCTCTGACGTCTTCATCACCTTCGTCCACGAGGACGCCTCGAGCCAGAGGACAATGGCCCTCTCCGAGTACCTGCAGACGTCCTCTCCGAAGTTGGTCCTCAGAGCCTTCGAGCTCAGGGCGCGGCCCAAGGACGAGTTCGTCTTCTACTCCTATAAAGTAAGTGCTGTAAGCAAGTCCTCTGACACGATCCTCACTCTGCCGCTTATCGCAGATCATGCCACGGGCCCAGAACGCTCGCGCCTACGTCAACGCCGCCTTCTTGCTGGCCATGGACAAGAGCTCGGGCCAGGGCCAGGTCAAGGAGGCGCGCATCTGCTTCGGAGGCATCGCCCCCCACTTCGTTCACGCATCCTCGTTGGAGGCGCTGCTGGTCGGACAGAACCTCTTCGATCAGAGAACCGTGCCCAACGTCTTCGCCTAGCTGTCCTCGTGCCTGCCCCCGACGCCGTGCTGCCCGACGCCTCGCCCGAATATCGGCAGAAGTTGGCCTGTGGCCTCTTCTACAAGTTCCTCCTCAGCCTCGCTCCAGACGTCAAGGACGAGTTCAAGAGCGGCGCCGACATCCTGATGCGTTCCTTGTCCTCGGGAAAAAAGACCTTCGAGACAAACAAGAAATTCTACCCTGTCACTCAACCCGTAGAGAAACTCGAAGGTAGGTTTGGATTCGCGTTTCAACAAGAACTATTCAATTTAGAAGCATTCAAAATACCAAAGTAGCAAATTTATTATAAGTTTCGAAAAACAAAAACTAAGAACAATTTGAGAGAAAGAGAGCATTCCTGTTCACAAACCGGAACACTATTCATGTTTTCACATATTTTTCATTATTAAATTTAGTCGGATACCATTATTGTTATCATCAGAGATATGATCATTATATTAATTTCGCATTTTGGCTTCAAAATGGTGTACATTTAAAACTACATGAACCTACATGCCACCTACATGAACGATGCCATACCCGGGTATTACCCGGGTATTCGAGTAACCCGGGTTACTCGATACCTGGGTAATCGAGACCTCTGATTTGTAGTTTAATTGAAAGTTATTGTTATCCACTCATGCAGCGCAACAGGATGCGCCACCATCGACAGCGACATCGACAACGCCATCGTCATCGCCTCCGCCATTGATGCCGCCATCGCCAACGTCGTTGTTGTCATCGTCATCGTTTTAGTCGTTTTCGTCGTCGAGGGGGATCGTGGGAGCAGATTGAAAGAAGTATGCAAACGATCGCGAGATAAAACCTGGACGCGCAGCATTTGACAATTTAATGCATGCGAAATGTAAATTAGCGAGAGTGATAAACATTTATTGTAGCTGCCATTGTTATTGTAGTTTTTATATTGTTGTAGTTGTTATATTGTTGTAGTTGTTATATTGTTGTAGTTGTTGTTGGGGTTCCTCCTGCTGCCACAGTTGCAATTGTTGAAGACCTGGATGAGGACGATGATGGTGGCATGAGTTGGATGGCTGTTGGTTGTAACATGGTTGAACCTCATGGCGAAAACCACGATGATGATGATAATTCTTACAATGTGGTGGCTGCAAATGTTGTTGTTGTCGATGTTGTTGCAAACTCTTACTGTTGATTGTTGCTTTTGACTCTTTCTCTGGACTGTGGCTTCTGACTCTTCCTGTGTCTGTTGCTGACGATGAATCCCGTAGCAGATGCTGCTCCTAGTGATGATCATAATCGTGATGATGATGACTCGGCAGCCAGCAGCCGGTCTACGTTGAGCAATGCTGCCAGATTGCGGCAACACGCGATGATGCAACATGGCGACAACTCAACTTCTGGCCACATGATCGCGGTCTAAACGAGTCCTCATCGCCATTTATCACCCCAAGTCCAATAAATAAAATGACTACCGAGAGCCGAGAACGACAGACGGCCGATCGATGGCGGCTGTCGTTGGTCTATAATCGATTTTTTAGGTTTTTGCTCTAAGATATTTGCACTAGGTTTTTGTTTTAGATTTCTTCTCTGAGGTTTCTGCTTTTTGCTCTAGGTATTGATGTAGATAAAACAATCAAGAGATCACAATGGAATTTGTTACATAAAGTTTAATGGATCAATTATTTAAACTTCTCCATCTTTCACGATGGATCAGTACAAAGAGTTTTACAAATCCTATTGAAATTTATTCATATGATGAGGACTTTTATTTTATTCTTTATTCATCTATATAGTAATCAAATGTTGTCCTTCTGGGAGGAATCCATCGATACAAGGATCGACATTTTATGTTGACAACATTTTGAGTTGAATTATTTTAGTTGGTTTTGTTAATGATATTTATTACTGTTGTTGCTGTTCTTGTTTTAGTCTTTGCTCCTGTTACTAATGTTGTTTCTAAACTCTTGCTGTTGTTCTTTTAATCTACCAGATTGGTACGAGACTGGGTTTTTATTATTGTTTCATGACCCTTTTTGTTCCTATTGCATGATTGTTGCTCTTGTATGATTGTTGCTGTTTTATGATACTGTTGTTGCTGTTGTTTTTATTGTTACATGACTTTTGTGGCTCTTGTTGCATGACTATTGCTGTTGCTGCTAGTGTTTTTATTGTTTCTACTCCTCTGTTGTTTCCTGCGAGCAGGAGATTTACGAGCTCCTCGCATTGTTTTCCGTTTTGGCAATCGGCATGCATGCGATTCCAATTCCAATTGCGACTGGGAACAGAAATCCAAATGCGAATTCGAATCCCGATTCATTTTCAATTTCGATTCCGATTCGTGTCGATTCCACCCAAAAGCTATGGGCATATAGTGTTTATTTATCGATCGATCGATTGGTCGATCGATGGGGAGAGAGAGAGAGAAAGAGATTTATTGGAATCGCATTGGATCGTTTATGATCTGTTTACCAATGGATTTTCGCGTCTGCGAATGCAATCAGCCGAAATTGTTGTTGGTTTGATTGTGTTGTTGCTATCGTTGATGTTGTTGTTATTCACGATAATATTGTTGCTGTTCCTTCATTTTGTTGGTGTTTGACAAGAAGTTCATTCGCAATTAATTCTTACCACATTTACCGGCAATTGTCGTTCCTATAGGCTGTTACCACTGTTGTTGTTGTTATGTTTGTAAATCTAATTGTTGTTGTTTTCTTGTTGTTATTGTAGTCGTTTTTATTCTTGTTGTTACTGTTGCTTCTGACTCGTTAGCGACTCACCGTCACATGCTGGCTTAATTTATGGCCCAAAAGTGAATGGCTAAGTTCGTGTTGGTGACTGCCAAAGGTTTGACTCATACCACATGAGAAGCCAGCCTTACCTTCTGCTGACTTATGTATGCACCCACTTTACCCCAACCATCCCCAACTACCTTCTCTCTCACTCAACATTCGCCGTCTCTTCCCCCCTCGAACGATGCGACCAGTCGTCCTTCGATTTGCATAAACATTCATGACCTTTGCATCACATTACCGTAAGGTTGTACTTGTTGTGATTGTTGTTATTGTCAATGATATAGTGGTATAGACGATAAAGTTGTTGTTATTGTTGCCAATGTTGTTGTCAGTGTTCTTGTTTTTGTTGCTGATGTTTGTGATGCAAACCCTTCTGAACGAAATTGGCGCCTAATTATGCGCGTCCAATTTGAGCAGGCGCCACACTCCAAACGACCAAACGACCCAACCAACCGTCGACCAACTGTGTGTTTTTGTATTTGTGTGTGTTTCTGTTTGTGGCGACGACGGTGGCCCCCGCTTTGGGCGACGTCACGTTCCACGGCCCTTTTGTCGCCATAAACTCCGCGGATTTCCTTATTAAGTTGTTTCCCCCCGAACTCGCACGAAGCTCATTGATATTCATAATTGATAAAAACCAGGGAGGCCTGAAGAAGATGAGGAGGAAGAGTGAGAGAAAGAGCAGAGAGGGAGATGGAAACATTAGAATGAACCCATCGCGTAATTTTGGATACCACGACGAGGTAGGAGGAACAGCAACATTAACAACAACAATAACAAAAATGAAAACTAAAAAACCACAACAACAAAACATACCAGCAACAATAAGGACAATAGCAATAAGAAGAGGAAATACAACAATTACAACAACAACAACATCAACCACTCTTTACCGCTACAACAACAAGACATCTTCATTTGGCATCATTCGCTTGTTTGTATTGTTAGTGTTTTTGTTGTTGTTGTTGTACAGATAGGGCCCTCGATGGATTTACTTTGAGGCAAAAATTGGGCTCGTGATAACAACAATAATAAAGACAACAACTACAAGAACGAAATTCGACTCCCAAAAAAAAAACGAAGACGAGGACGAGACGAAGGTTCCATCGTTGCCATTGAAAGGAAGGCTGAAGGAACAAGATGTCTGTTAAGTTGAAGTTGTTGCTGCCAGCCCAAAATGCTGTTGACGTCGACAGCAGCAACAACAACAGAGGGGGGAGGTTGGATTAAAAACAGCAACAAGAGAACACAGACAGAGACGAAGGTTCAGATGAGAGAGCACAGAGAGGGAGAAAGAGAGAGAGAAGGAGATGAAGGAGAAGACAGACCGTTGTAGGGACAGACATACAGACAGACAGATGGAGGGACCGACAGAGGGACGAGAAAGTACGCTTCGATGTTGAATCAATGTTTATGCAAATTAGGTTTGATCGACGCTTCTGTTTGATGTTGCGATCATCGTCGATAAGGATCGCGGCCTCAGCCTCACTCAGCCTCTGAGTTTTGGCCATGGAGGGCCGCGCAATATGAAAACAATTTGGCAGGATCTGAAAAGGGTTTGCGCGATCTCTTCTCGGTGCCAACCAGCCGACTGTCAGAGAGGCGGATAAGAGATGGGTTGGGAAGTTGAAAGCTTTATTGGGTTTTTGAAAGGCTCGTTTTTCATTGATGTTGATCGTGAGAGGAGGGAAAATCGGAGAAATCTCAGGTGTTGGGAAAATATAGGTAAAGAAATAGAGCCAAAATCCTTTTAGAGTTTATCTTTAATTGCTTCCTGAAAACTTGGAACCTACTGCGATCTTTGATTCTCCTTAAAATTCTCGATCGACTCCCTTCTTGACTCCCCCTTCTTCCAATAACTAGCCGTGAATCGACTTAAAAGGCTTTCGCCACATTCAATTCAAACTCTTTCCGAAATCGCATTTAGACAAAAACAAAAGAGAAAAAATACAAAGGCAAACAACAGCCGGCGGTAACCAACCGGTGAATCGCAACAATGCACCGGTCGTGGCATTAAATTTTCATTTTCACAAATCAACACTCCTCACACGACGACGAGGCACCTTCGCGGAATCCGGCGAACCCGGGCCCATTTCATCCGTTTTAACCCTCGGAGGCCCGCGAGCCCGAAAGGGTAAACGAAGCAAGAGGCGAAAAGGAGAAAGGGGAGCAGGAGGAGGAGGAGGAGGATGACTAAGAGAAGGAGCAGGAGGAGGAGAAGGACCAACGGCAAAGGAGCAGCAGCGCAAATCGATGTGAGCCGCACGATCAGCGGCGATCTTAATGCGATCTAGTAATTTATATAAAGCGCCAGTTGCCGTCGTCGACGTTGTTGTCGTTGTGGTTGGTTACGTGGTTGGCAACCCTGGCAACCTGGCGGGCAACCCTGCCGACGCGCCGATGCCCTTTCCACGATTATTTGCATGAATTTGCGATTATTGTCGATTGCGGTTCGATTCGATCCGATGCGATGCGATCCGATCGGCGATCGTCGATTGTGGCTGGCTGGCGGTTGCTTAGTTTGCTTGTCGGTTGGTCGTTTGGGTGATCGGTCTGGCGTTTGGTCGGTCCTTCATTCGTTCGTTCCTTCAGTTCGATCTTCCATGGCGATAACGCGGCGTGTTGTGACTGTCTGTCGCGGTGACTATGCGACGACATTATCGCGCGACGGCGGCGACGCCAAACGAGCCGAGGGAGCGCTGGACAGACGGACGACGAGGGAGAGAGACAGAGAGGGGGCGATGGGGTTCATGCAAATAATGCGCGCATGCGCGGTGCGTGAAGAAATGCTTTTAAGACACGCTTCTGCGGCGGCGACGACGACGAACTGCGATTCGACGAGACGACGACGATGTGAGTGGACGCTTCGTAATTGCGCTTAAAATTGCGTTTTTATGAGTTTAATGCAAATAAATAACCTGCGGCAATTGTTCAGATTCTTATCACGCACGGTATGCGTCGCCGCGATAAAAATGTAGGCTCTTTGGGGAGAGATAACAACAGCACAACAATAACTGAGAATAATCATCACAACAACAAAGTAAAAGCATCACAACAACAAAGTATAAGTAACACAACAACAAAGTATAAACAGCACAACAACAAAGTATAAACAGCACAACAACAAAGTCTCGGTGGAAACTTAAACACAATAAAATTGACGAGTTTATGGGAAAAACTCGACTTCATTTCGAAAAGGTTTTAACGAAAGTTCCAAATTGATGTTCCTCTCAAATGGATTGCGCTATCTAAAAGCATCGGCATCTGCATCGCTCAGGTGCTCCTCTTTCTCCTCACCCTGATTCCTCTTCCTTTCGCTTCGATCTCGATCGCCGTCTGATCGCATCCGATCCCATTCGATTCGATTCGATCCGATCGCTCTTCTGTTAGACGTTATCGGGCTCCTTTAATTGCCGCTCCTTAAGTGCCTGCGTTGTCAAATAAATTTGCATTGACTTTTGTATTAAATTGTCAACGGACACATCCGCCGGGGCTCCACCAGATCGGTGAAGGGTGGGGTGGGGCGATTGCGGTGAGGGGCGCAAGGAACCGTCACCGTTTATTTATTTCTCACGACTGTGCGCGTTTCCTTTCGATGCGTTCCGCTGTTTGGCATCTGTTACGCGCGCCGCAGTCGCCAACCGATGCCAACAACAATAACAAAATTGGCCAAGACGTCCCCAGCAACAACGCAACGTCCACCACAACAAGAACAACAACAGGAACCACTCAAGAGAGTGTGAAAGACAGAGAGAGAAGGAGAGCGAACGGATCCGGTTGATGAGACAGGATTTATTGCTGATTTGAGTGAAGAGCAGCAAAAGCAAAAGTGATGTGAAGTTTTAATGATAAACTCTGCGATATCGCTGACAGGAAACATCTTCATCACCGAACCGATGACCATCACGATCACGATCATCATGATGATGATGTAGTCGTGGTCGGGAATCGTTCGTTCACAGAAATTGTTGTGGAATGAAGTGTTTCCATCGGCATGTGATGGCTTTTGATGTGTGCGATAATAATGGAGGATGATTGGGGAGAGAAAAGAAAGAGTAAAGAGAAAAAAAAAAGCAAACAGGCAATTGGGAGAAGAAACGAAAGAGGTGTCAATTGTAGAGAAATGAATAAAATGAAAAACTAAATTTATATTAAAATTGAAGAACAGTTTTAGAAGATTAATAACAAATTGTCTTGATGACGATCGAGTTTTCTCAAATATTTCTACGTTGTATTCACCTCCCATAGGCCTACCTCATTGCCCTGATTCGAGTCGAGAAAACCCGTTTGATTTGGGTTCAAAATTTTCCGAAACCTGTCAAGGTGAGCATATTCGGTTATTAAACATCGATATTCGATATTCGTGCAAATATTTATTGCTACCATGTTCGATGTCAAGTCAACGATAATGTGCATGCTACCGAAACCTATAACATCAACAACCGAAACACCAACACCAGCAGCAATAACATGTGAAACAACAACAACATAAACACCAATAACAACAACAAAAGCAAGCATATACACAGACAGATATTTCCATCATTGAAATTACTTAATAAAATTAATTAAAACATTATCATGCGAGTTGCGGTCGCGTTTGTGAGTTGACATTTTCATTGGAACAAAGGGGCAACCATCACGAATGTGCATTGCATCATAACAACAACAACAACAATAGCAAAAACAACAATGATTTAGCTACAACTCGATAATGCAACAACTCGATAATGCAACAAGCCCGATAATGCAACAACACTAGAGACCACAACATCATGAGGCAGCAACTCATTAAGCGACATTTTATCGCAAATAAATAGGAGAAAAACAAAAAATCATCTTTCCAACATGCAACAGAACCACTTCACTACCGCTCTCTCTGCCCCATCGACCACTTCTCGCCTTCATAGACCACCTCTCGTTCCTCTCCGATCGCCCCTCGTCCCTCACCGATCTCCTCTCGTCCCCCTTCTCTCTCTCCACTGGACCAGATCTTACCCATAATTATATCTATTGACAATTTATTCACCGTTCACTGGTCCAAACACGCCGCGCATGCGCATGTGAAGCCAGTTACCACGTTGTTATTGTTGGTGTTTTACCGAAATTCGAGCGACTACCAACAATTCATATTTTCATTTTCGCCAACATTAATTTTCGCATTTATCTTCGCTACGAGACCAGACAGACACTGGAGACCAACCAACCGAGAGTATGATAGAAAAACTCTTTTCCTTTGGGAAAAGTCAGCTGTGGACGGAGTGGACACACACAGGGGAAACCCCGATGCAGTTTGAAGTCGAAGTCGGAAAGTCTCGAAGTCGAAGTCTCGCATGGCACCGAGAGAAGTTTGGGGGGTGCAGGAGGGTGTTTTTGGGGGGTTTGGGGGTTGATGTCCGCTCGCGTGGAGCGCATAAATTTTACCAACTGCCGATAATAGTGTCAAATATTCGAAATTTATGATATTTTTTATGCGAATACAAGTAATAATTTCGCGTCGTGGCTGTGAAATATTCTATGGGAGCAACCAAGTATGTGTGTGTGATTACATTTGCACCCCACTGTGCGGGGCATTCAAACAACTTAATTTACGAAAAGTTTTCGTGAATTGAATACATTCGCAGAGAGAGAGAGATAGGAAAGGAAAATATGAGCGGTAAATCGGGGAAACCATTTCGATAGATGGCTAGATAAAGATATTCCTAAGATAGGTGATGATTGCATGATAGATAATCAATGAGATATACGATTTCGGAAAAGAAGAAGGAAACCGTGAGAACATATAGAGTGGAAATGAATCCGACTCGTGGGAAAGATACACAGAACACCAATAGTTTCAGAAAAAGAGATGAAAAATTTAATTGTAGAATCCAATTGTTTTACAAATATTTCACATTCCCCCCTTATCTATCATCACCGGCATGTACCCATAAATAATCCTCTCGATTACCATATTTCATTATAAACTCCTCGTTTAAAACCCCATTCGATTGCGGTATCGAAAATAAGTTCCACTGGCCAATTGGCGGCAATAACTCGAGACCAGCGCCGCGATTCTTCCTTCGATCCCAACAATCGCCGACAATTTGTCCCCTTCGCATGTGTCGAGTGATGGCCATTTTTTTCCCGATGCTCACATCCTGTGCCCTTGGCTTCATTCTCATCATCATTTCCATGGCAATCATTGTAATTTAACAACGTAATCCAGTCGCATACCACGAGCCAGTCTCCGTCGTTTCTGGTTCTGAATCTGGTTCCTCCTCCTCCTGGGTCCGCTGGTGACTTTTTCACCACCTCGTCTCATCTCCGCCTTCTCGTCTCGCCCCTTCTCGTTGGTTGGCAGCCAGATGGAGCCATTGGCTTTGTTATGCGATGACAGCGTACGAGTCACTTACACGTGTGCGCCGTGCACCGAATTCCAGCGGAGGCAGCAAAAACTCGGGATGGAGCCCGACCGCAATTTAAACATTAAACATAATTAGGCCTTAGCGCGAATCTAAGTCTTGGCCAGAGAATGAGCCGGAGTCTATGTCTTAGCGAGAGAATGAGCCAGAGTCGTAGGCTTTTTCAGAGCTTGAGCTCGAGTCTCAGTCCCCTCTTGAGTCTCTGTCCGTCTCTGAGGTTGGGTCTGAGCAGGGTCCGCCTTTCAGGCCGGTGACATGTGGGTTGACAAAAGACAACCACAGTAGCTGGAACAAGGGCCGTGGACGAGGAGGGGAAACCATGGAGACAACCATGACGACAAGGAGGACGACATGGGATGGAAGACGGCACGAGCACCAGTGGACGCGTTAACTAATGAAGCGTATGCAAGCGGAAAATATCCTTAAATGCGAGGCGTTTAAAAAAGAACCCCTCATACGAGAGTCAGAGAGAGAGAGGAGGTGGGGAGTTGGGGGAAATGGGCGAAACTAAAGAGCGATCTTGCAAGTATTTCCTGTACAAATGAGTTCACATCTTGCAATGACAGGCAGACATGCATTTTCTAGTCACATGTAGAAACCTCAACAGCAACGGCAACAACTAAAAGAACAACAGAAAGGAAGGAACAACAAATAGAAAGGAAGGAACAACAACAGTAATGAAGGAACAAAAATGTATAAAAAGGAACAACAAGTAGAAAGGATGGAACAACATATAGGATGGAACAAGAATACTACAAATAGAATAACAAGAGGTATCCAGAACCAATCCAAATTCAAGGCAGCTCCGAACCGAGTGAACATACATGCTCAATAGACACTCAACAACTCAATTAAGACGGCTCGAAGTCGGAGTCGCACCCGGTGATCTGGGGCGGGACCGAGGGGACTCCGAAGACGCCGTCGACCCTCGAAGGTCTTGCTTTGCATCCCAGAGGCCTGGTGGCATGTGTGGATCGGGTCGGGTCTATTTGGAGCAGGCACGATCGCTCTCGCCTCTTGTGCTCCTTCTCTCCGACGATCGTTGGCACAAGCGGCAGAAGAGTTCCTTCCTTCTCCCCCTTGTATTAATTACAGCTCGTTAGTTGAGTTGCAATAATTGCATGAATAGACCAGATAGTTGGGAGCAACTGGAGCAGGGTACAACGGAGGAAGGAAGGAGCAAAAACTATTGGCATGATTAGATTCAAACATGTCGGCAACGGCGCTCCGATGAGTTGCGACGAGATCAGTTGGAATGGCTTGGGCTGGGTTGTCACGTTGGAGGGAAGGAATCGGCGTTGGAGCCGGCGATGGTACACGAACGCGTGTTCGCACATTTGAGCACAATTATTAAGTGCAACAATTAATTTGAATAATTAGCAGACATTGAGTTTGTCGATCGAATGCGATGCGATCGGTCGGATCAATGGGATCGAAGCGCATGAACATGGATCGGATCGAAAGGAAAGCGATGGCAAGAGGAGTGATAGTTAAACACTTGTTGGAATTTTTCACTGCGATCCTTGAACTTGGTGTAAGGTGTTAAGGAGAATCCGCAGTAGGATGATTAGGAAAACTCTTAACAGGATTCTAAGCACCATCCTCAGTAGGATGATAATTCTCAATAGTTACTATAGAATCATAGGTTGCTAAGGAAGATACGCAGCAGGATGCTAAGGAGAATCCGCAGTTGGGTGCAAAGGAGCATCGTCTATAATATATCTTCTAAGGAGAAGACAGTCTAACAGACGTAGATAGAAGATAGAAAGAAAGCTATGATATGTGGCTGAGAGAACGAACAGATGGAGGATTGGTTTGGAAATTAGCCAACTATGATCAGTTAATTGAATTATTCAGAGAGAAGTAACAGGTTTCTCATTGAGTAAACTAGAGAAAGGAACTGGAGAAAGGAGATGGCTGAAGGTTGATACAAGGAATGCTTTGGAGTTCTAGAGAAGGGCTCTTGAAATTTGGTCATGAGTCGTGGGAGAGATAATGCAAGAACCGCAGAATAGAGAGAAAAGATAATGCCAAATAAAGGAAATACTAAGTTCACTTTGTTCAGAGAAAACCAACCACTTTATTATGGATATATTATTCGTTCTGAAATTTGATCCTTATTTCCTTCTATAATAATAGAGAAACACCGTTCTCTCGTCCCTGTAGATCGAGGCTCTTCTCCAATCGTTGGCTCCGCCTTCACTCTTCGCAGCTCCCCAGTATCCACGGGCCGATGTCCCATAATCTCTTGCTTATGCCGATCGTTGGCGCGGTCGTAATTTGCACATGTAAGTTGCAAAGGACCAGGGGGAGGAGATCGGTGGGATGGATACCGGAGAAGCATCATCATAGGAGATAAAAAATGTAAGAAAATGAATAAAGGAAAATGCTGCATTTATGCATGAGCTATTCCTTGCCATGTTTTCCAATTTTGTTCGCCTTTTGCAACAAATTTTTTCTTTTACTCGATTTTTTTGGTTTACTTTTGTTTTTGTTGATTTGTGCTTTTGTTATTTTGTGCTTTTGTTTTATTGGGTTTTTGTTGCATTGGGCTTTGTTTTTTTTTTTTTTGTCCTCCGATGTGAGGAGATGCCATGCGCTGCAATGTTGCCACACTTACCCGAAGCGTTAAAAATTCCACTGACAAGTATTTGCGAGATCCTTTGGATGCATCGGCAGCTCCGACGGCTCTCGTCGTTGGGATCTTTCTTCTGTCTTCGGCTATTGTTGTTGTTGTTCTTGCTTTTTACTCCTCGGGACGAAGAGCTTTGTTTTTGGAAAAATTGCATACATTTCCATATCTTTATGTTGCAGCTCAAGGCTCTGAATTGCAGTTGTTATTGTTCTCGTTGTTGTTACTTTAGCTGTTGTTGTTGTTCTTCATCTTCTTCAGGTGGTTTTCGTTGCTGTCGTTGTTCTTGTTGTTTCTGTAGGAGCCGTTGTTGAGACATGTTGTTGTTGCTACTGCTGCTGCCGCTGCTTCGTCTGAAGCCGTCGTTGTTCGTCTTAATTGAGACGTTTGGCTGCTCTCGAGGTGATGCTGATGGGACCAGGATATGTTGAATACGCACCACTCCCTTCTTCACTCCTCTTCACTACCCTTCACTACAAATATATTCACTCCACTCCTCTTCACTTCATTCTACTCCTTTTCCCTCAAGACAGAACTGTATAATTATGTGGGGTCTGCCAGGATATCTCAAGCGATGGGGAATTTAAAAACGAATCCTTCTAAGAATCATATTTTTCCAAACTAATCGCCTATAAATTCCAAAAATCTATCTAAAAATCTTTCTAAAAATCTGTCCTCTCACTTTTCTCCCCCGTGGCGATCGCCATTGACAACATAATCCATCATCAATTATCGCCGACAGATATGTTAAATTGTCACTCAATTCTATCCATCGTCATCCCTGTTGTTGTTATTGTTGTTGCTGCTGCTGTTATTGTTATCATTATAAATCTATGCCGACAGCAACAGAAAATAATAACAATAACAGAAACCAAATCACGATCGCTTGTTGTCAACACGCCGGTCGCAAAATTGACAATCGTTTTGAATTTCATTCGAGTGAAGGGTGGAGAGAAGGGTGATGAAAAGGAAGGACGGAGGGAATAACGAAGGGAAGGCAGGAGACCACGAGGACGAGGAGATCATGGCAAATCATGACCTGCTGCTGAGCGACAACTTCATGCGAATTGAATTGGTGGAAAATCGCAGCGATACCACCCACAAATGCCAGCAATAACAACAAACACCTAAATTCCTAGTAACAACAACCATTAGGCACTTGTGGACACCAATTTCAAATGCAACAACAATAACTTTTACTACAACAACAGCACTGCTATGTTGTTACAATTGAAAACTTTTGATTTCGTCAACACGGAAAAGTTGTTGTTATTATATTTAATGTTGTTCTTGTTGCCAAAGTGGTTGGTATTATTGTTGCCAAAATTCTTGTTATTTTATTTGTCAATGATGTTGTTGTTGTCGACTTTGTTGTTGTTGTTGTTGTTGTTGTTGTCATCGTTGTTATTTATATATTTCGTTGTTATTACTTGTGGCTTAACAATAATTTATACGCTAATATATTGCATTTTCTAGCACCGAAAATCATAATAACAACAAAAACAAAATAATATCTATAATAATGGCAATAACAAAAGCAAAAATAACAACAACGAAAAGCACATAATTTTACAACAACGTAATTTCCAAAAACCAAAAATAACAACAATCAGAAACATAATAATTATGACAGGCATTTAAATGTTGAACCAAGTGACAACCGTTGCTCGAATCGCGTGAGCAACAGACTAGTTGTTATTGCTGTCATAGTTGTTGTTGTTATTATTGTTGTTATTCCTGTCGTTGTTGTTTGCGTAGTTGTTCATATTGTTGTTGTTGTGGCTGCCGCCGCTGACCAAATAGTTAAATATTGTTGCGCCAACAGAAATTAAGATTTATGTTTCAACAAATTCTGCTGCCAGCGACTGATGAGGGCGCGCCTTGACGTCGGAGGAGGGCGGCGGCAGCAGCAACAACAACAACAACAGAACTACCACAACCACCATCAAACAATGGTAACTGTTTTTGTTGCTGTTGCTGCTGTCTGTTGCTCGAAGCTGTTGCTGTGATGATTGCATGCGCTGAGAATTTGGCAGTCTCCAGACTTCAGTCGAGGCCAATTCTTTGGGTGTTGTTATTGTTGTTGCTGTTGTGGGTGATAGAAACAACGAGGAAGAGAGACAGAGAGAGGAAGATATGGTGAGGTAGAGAGAGAGAGAGAGAGAGAGAGCGAGGGACGGTCACCGGTGCCCGAACACGACAAGTGCGCTCCTGGCTAATTGGTCACGACAACGACAGCGGCCCAAACAAACAACGAGATGCTGGCCCGAAATGTTGGCTCGTTCTTTGCATGTGCTCAGGCCCAGACTCAGGCCCAAACCCAGGCTTAAACCCAGACTCAGTTCGAGACTCAGCCATGGCCAAGCCACAGTCTTAGCATCAGCCCAAGTCTCTGTCTCAGTCTCAGCCCGAGCCGCAACATTAGTCCATGCTTCAGTCTCC
Source organism: Coelopa frigida (assembly GCA_017309665.1). Classification (NCBI taxonomy): domain Eukaryota; kingdom Metazoa; phylum Arthropoda; class Insecta; order Diptera; family Coelopidae; genus Coelopa; species Coelopa frigida. Next base: position 25,171,679 of record CM029563.1, read on the forward strand.
GCCTCGATATCAGCCCAAGCTCGAGCTTCGTGGTTGAGCCTGAGTCGGAGCCCGATGTCTGACTGAGTCCGAAGTGAACGAATCTCGAGCCCTCGGGTGTTCAGAAGCGTCTGTCGCTCTGTTGCATTCTCGGAAAATTCGAAGCCCGAACGACAGACAGTCTTCTGATGTTGCAGTTGGGCATCGTTGTTGGCGTCGCTGTCGCAGTCGGCGTCTCAGTCGACGTCAAATCGCGACGCGTCGCCTCAAATCGAATCGGAGTCGCGTTGCGCACGCGCTTCGCTGCCAAATTGATTTTTCCATCGTCGGCTCTCGATGTCATTGTTTTTGTTATTGTTCGGTTTACGTTGTTTTTGGTATACTCTATTGTTGTTGTTGGAATACTCTGTTGTTGTTGTTGTAATCCTCAGTCGCTGTTATTCCTCTATTGTTGGTGTTATTGTTGCTGCTGATTTCGTGGTGGTTGTTGCAAATAGTTTTCCATAATTCGTTTGACGGCTGCGGTTTCGCGGCCAGCGCCAAATGTTGATATCTCTTTAATTTAACGATTGCCTTTTATTGTTTTTTTTTGTATTTTTTCTTCTTTTTCTATTTCCTTATATTTTTTTTAGATACATTTTTTTATTTTTCATATTGTTCTTCCATATATTCCTCATGTTCTTTCTCAGATTTTCGTAAATAATTTTTTATTATTTTTATTTTATTATTTTTATTTTTTATTATTTTATTTTTTTCTTATTACTTTGTAAATAAATATTTATGAATGCAATTGCCTTTTTATGGCCAAATAATTGCGCTTACCTGCTGCACAATTTCCTCGGGTAAATGTGTGGTTTTTTCTCATTCGTTTATATGTTTTATTAATTCAATATTTTGGTCGTGCTCGATTCTCGGAAGACAAATCGAGAGGTGCGCTAACGACAACAAGAGTTGGTTGAATCGACGTCAAATTAACTGAATTTGTTGACTTAATGTCGTCGGCCGATAAGATCGGTGAATTGTGATTATTGTTAACATTTATGTGGGTACTTCGAAAGAGCACTAATGCAATGGGTGGTGGGGAATGGAATGTGGGGTTTGAGAGGAGGGTTTGGTAATGGTGTTTCACCAAAGTTTTCGTTTGCATGGGATTTCATCAGAGGTTCCGTTTGATTAGGGGTTTCATCTGAGGTTTCGTTTGATCAGGGAATGTCAACACCAGCAGTTAGTTTATTTTGAGAACATCTAATGTTAGTTTAGTTACCTTTGCTTAGAGGTTTCTTCTTGGATTATATTCTGGTATAAATCTCTCATCATATTTTTTGTCAGACTTCATTCATCACTCTTCACGCCGTCCTTTGGCTTTATTCATCCTAGCACCTTTATCTTTCTCCTCTTGTTTCTAAACTTTTTTTCTGGCTGCTCTGCTGCAACCTCTGAAACAATAACGACAACAACATCTTCGTCACACTTGTCTCGTTGCCCTCTGAAGCACATCCGTCTAGACGGTCTCTCAGGCATTCTATACAACTAACACATTCGCACACACACCATCACACACATACCATACACATCGACACACTTGTATACATTTAAAACGAATTAACACTCTGCAACAATAACAAGAAGCCTCGTCTAAAAAGAGCTTCTTTTAAATCTTTCTAGGGGATTCCCCTCAGCCTTCACCCCTCTGACACATGCGTCGAAGTGTCCTTTCGGGCGATTTCACGGTCGGAACGACAACGACGACGACGACGAAGCCACCGAGGAGACCTTCGGCTCCTCCTCTGCTCCGCCGAGTGCAATTCATCATATTTTCCTCGCATAGAGATCGAGTCCTGCCTTTCTTTCTTTGGCTTGAGATGCAACACCCTCGAGATGTTGTTGTCATTGTTGTACTTGCTGTCTTCCTTGTTGTTGTTGTTTCAGATGTTGTTCTCCTCGTTGTTGTTGTTGGCCCGTGGCAGACGTTGCAGATTTCATTGACGTCGCCTGTCGGTCGTTTCGCAGACTAGAATCTGGAGGCTTCAATGCAACTGCAACAACAGGCTGAAGGACGTCCTCCATGTCCCTCGAGGGGATTGTTTTTTATGTTTTCTTCATCCATCCATCCCCCTGAACACGTGGGAATTTGAATGAGTATGATTGAAAGTGTGTGTACGAGTGCAAGTGTGTCTGTGAATATGACTGTGAGCCAGTGTGTGAAAAGCTACTTGAGACAAATGCTTGAGACACGCCCATCTTTTGTCCTGATGTTTGTCCTGCGTCGCGCCATTGTTCGCAGTTAATGATGAATATTAATGATGCAAAAATGTTTCTTTTTTGCTCATCTTCTCTCTGTCTACTTTTTGTCCTTCCCTTTCTTTTGCGTTCGTCTGTGATTTATTTGTAAAATTAACGATTTATTTGCAAAAACTTTTCACATCAATTGTCAAAGGTTTTTGCTGCCACTATTGTTAAGTGAGGTAGGCAAATTGTGTTTGTGTGGGTTTGACAGATGACTGAGGTCTCTGACAGATGTCACTATTAATTTAAAGGCTTTGGAAAGCTTCCTTCTTACTTTTTATTAGAAGACATTAGGAAGGCACTTAAAGTTAGATGAAAAAAGGGTTCAGGTGAAAATCACAGGAGATAATAAGAATGAAAACATCATTATACTCCTGTGATCTCAACCTCAACTAATGTTGGAAATATTCCGAAACTCGTTCCACTGTGCTCTAGGGCAATCAGGTGACAATATTGTATCGAACACCTGCATTCGGTGACAAGAACAAAAACCTCAGATCAAAAATCGTATCAAATTTCTCATGCAAATTTTCGCAGTTTCTCGATGAATCCATGTCATGAACAAAAGCCATTTGATTTGACCGCAGGGACGCGATATGGCAGAACCCATATGAACCACGAGACCCGGGGACACTTTGTCAACGTTGACCAGAAACAACAGCAATGACCAATAACCAACAACAACAACGACCAATGACCAACAAAAACAATGTCAAACAACGACCGCCGACAAATGACGACCGCAGAAAGATTAGCAATGAGTTGAAAATTTGCGAAAATCGAAATTCCAATTCGAAAATAACTCGAGTTCGAAAATAATTGGAGTTTGAAAAAAACTCGAGTTCAAAAATAATTTTAGTTTGAAAAAAACTGAAAAGTATTGCGATTCGATGAGAGAGAAGTAATTTGTAACAGAAATAATAATTTTTTTTTTGGGAAAATCATTCTTACATTTGCATTAAATTTTATTTTATCGCCAAATACCAACAACAATGAAAATTGCTGGACATCTGCCCGGTCGTCGACAGCGCCATCGACAGACATCGACATGGTTGGACATCATGAAAACTAATTGATTGAATTCCATAGAACTCTGCACCATGAGAGCGTGCATCATCCACCACATCATCATGATCAACAACATAATGATCGTTGCCAACAACATCATGAACTTCATAAACAGTAGGAACATCAGCAACAACCAAACAGCAACCAATGGCAACAACAATAACTACATCGAGAACAGCTCTGGGCATTCCTGGCTCATTCAGTAAAAACTCCGCTCCTCTAAAGTTATGCCGGAAAAACACACACACTCTCACACATACACTCTCACACACATATACTCTCAAAGAAACACATGTTCATGTTCACAACATACATCGACATTTTCACGTCGTCCTGTTTCATCGCCATCACCATGGCAATGAATGAGTCGTCGCCCTCGTCGCTCCTGAGACTCGAATGTATAAAATTTTATTAACTTTGCTGTGATTACGAATTTTTCAAATTGTTTGCCAACAATTTTATGCATTGCTTGCGAGCATTGCATCTGAAATGTTGATCTGGTGAATAACTTCGGGATGGCAGCTGGTTTTTACCTTCCAGCGATCAATACCGCTGTCTCACTCTTCTTTCAATACCAAGTAAGAGAGCCTTTCGGGATTTGGATACCGATCGAGGCTCCCGGGTTTAATTAAAGCAATTGACTGTTGGAATTCAAAAATTGTACATCTTTGTCTCGAAAAAAATAATAATTAAAATAATCTGATTAAACAAATTTATAAAGACAAATTACTAATATTTATATAAAAAAATGTTAATTAATAAAGAGATATTTGGAAAAATATAAAAAAATTGTTAATTAAACCAAAAGAAAAAAATAATAATACACTGATAATTCAAAAATTTTTAAGTTAAAAAATAAAAGAAAATAATTTTTTTTATATTATTTATAATTGTATTTTTTTAAATATCAAAATTTTTTATTAAAAAAAAATTTATAAAATTTTAAAATTTATAGAATTAAAAATTGTAATTATAATTAGTGATATTTATAGTTAAAGAAAAAAAATATATATATAAGAATATTTTCAACGACAACAACTTTTACGACCATAAGAAATAAATGGAATTAATATTTTTTAAAATACGTAAATTAATAATTTAAAATTTTTTGAAAAAATTGAATTATATATCTACAAAAATGGTGTACAAAAATTAATTAATTTTCAAAAGTAAACATATTAGAAAAACATTTGGATAAAATTTTGAACTTAATAAACTTTAAATAAATTTGTAAATTGAATTGGTTAGAATTTAAGGTTCACAATATTTGGTCAATATATTTTGGTCAGACCATATTTGGGTACTAATTTTATATACTATTGTACCCATGACTTGCATCCCTCACACTCTCCCTTCATTGGCCCATTGTAAAGCAATCACATGCCCCTCTTTCTCACTCCACCGATCAGCGCAACAAAATCTCCCAGAAGTCGACGTATTGATCGTTTAACGATCCCTGAACACTTTATGGCCAATCGATCAATGCGTATCTGCACGGCTGATCCGTTCGATACCCGCGAAATGCGAAATTAATTACAATCTCCAGCTCGAAATCGTACAACAACAACCAGCCATTCAACCATCGATTTCTTCATCCATCCATCCATCGATCGATCCAACGACCATCTACCATTGACCATCGCCCACGGATAAGAGAGAAAATTTATTCGTTCTAATTACCAGATGATCTGCATCGATCGGAACGGTAAAAGTTCTTAACTTCGAGGCGAGCTTATTAAAGGGAACAAAGATAATTGAAATGGGCAATAAAAATTATCTCCTTCTTCTCCACATCCTTCACCATTCACTTCCATTCACATTTCGGTGGAAAGAATCGGAAAGGAATGGAATGCAGTGTTGGAAGTTGGAAGGACAGAGAGAGAGGGAGAGAGAGTGGAGAGGGGATCAAAGTGTTGATCGTCACACTTGGAGGGGATCCTCTTAGCAGCGACTTAAGCTGCGGGCGACGCAGACTCGATCAAACAAGTCCCGAGACGCATTGGTTGGGATTCGATCGAGGTCAGGGATTCTGAGAAAAGTTCGGCATCTCCACGGAGGCATTCAATCAGTTTCCATTCCCCCTCTCTGTCTCCTTCTCCCTCTTTCCTTCTTTCACCCTTCCTTCTCTCAATGTTCCCGCTTCACACAATTCCTTGGTTTGGGTTCGGTTTCTGTGTGGTTCGGCGATCATCATCAGCCGACATCTCATATCGTGATTTTATTTCATTAATTTTTCGATATTCTCGTCAAGCAGAACTGGGATCTGGTCGCTCTGGTCAAAGGGATCCGAAGATAACGCCTGGACCTGGAGGTGTCGGCGAATGAGTTTGAGAAGCTTGGAGTAGGTGACGATCTGGAAACGGATGCGATTGGGGTCAGGTGGATGGTGGTTACTTGGTAGAAATAGTAAGGCAAAAGAAAGGAAGAAAGAGAGAGAAGAGAAAGAGTTCTCTCACTCGGTTTGGACCTTGCCACAGAACCTTTCGGTGTCTGTTGTTTATTGCTTCAACTCCTCTTTTGCGTAGCCTCGCATGCGAATCTGGCCGACTCCTCCCTCTGCCCGATGACCTCCCTCCACCCACACCTCCACAAATTGGCGAAAATCTCCACGCTTGAGGTCATCATCACAACATCTCGTCATTATGAGCTTCTCGGACAATTGGGTGTTGTCTGCCGCTAAGCATCGGCAACACCAGCCACACCAGCAACTGCAACAGCAACGAGCTCTCGTCATTGTGATCACCAACCAACCAACCAACAAAATGGACATTGTGTATGAATGGGAATGTTGTTGTTGCAGTGCTGATGATGTTGATGGTGATGTAGATGTTGTTGCTGCTGAAGATGTGGTTGCTGTTATTGTTGTTGTTGTTGTTATTGCTGTTATTGCTGTTGTTATAGAAGTCGTTGCTTGTGATGTTGATGGTGATGACGATGGCGATGGTTGTTGGTGGTGTCGGATGTAGTGATGGTTACTGTTGTTGTTATTGTTGTTATTTTTGTTTTTGTTATTTTTATTATTGTTGTTGTAATTGGTGTTGTTATTGTTTCTTTTGCTGTTATTATTATTGCTGTGGGATGCTGTCATATTTTCTTGGGCTACGCTTGATGCGTTCTGTTATTTTTAGGCTTGTCCGCAAGAATTCACATTAAAAAAAACCAACAACAACAAATATTTTATGGACAACCACTATAACCAACAACTACAACAATAATAATAAGAACTCCTCCAAAAAAACAACAACAACAACATAAAGGAGATGCACCGAAATCCAAAGGAAGGTGTAGAAACAACGAACAATTTTAAATATCTTCTTGTGGGGGGGCGGAACGCACCAAAAGGGGTGGGGAAGAGAAAGAAAGAGAGGAGCAGAGGGAGAGGTATCGGATGAAGGGGAGAGAATGGAGGGGGAGGCGACACGGGCCATCTGCGACGTCATTGAAGGCAATCGAGTGTGAGAGGCAGCTGGGATCGGCCACTCCGTCTGTCTGTCCCACTGTCCATCCCAATATCCCACTGTCCATCCCTCGTTGGTCGATCGGTCGACGGTTCATTCGTCTGGGCAGTGCAGATTGAAGGCTGGGCCGGGGCCACGAAGCAAGATGGAAGAAGAAGTAGGGAGAAAGAGTGAAGAAGGTGGGAGAGAGAGTGAAGAAGGATGAGGAGGAGGTCGTTGGACCCGTGGCGAATTGCGTTGGGACGCAGAGCAGCGAAATGTCTTAATTTTCTGCGAAAGGCAAGCAAGTGTGTGTGTTTCTGTCGTTGCGTGTCAGTGACGTGGATGGACGAAGAGATGGTTGGACGGACGAAGAGATGGTTGGACGGACGGTGGGAGGGAGGGACAGAACGAATATTCTGGCCGGACGACTGACTGACAGAACAGACAGCTGGACAGACAGACGGTGGGACGGACAGACAGACATGACTGACATAACGTTTGTTGTCAGTTTTCGTCAGGTTCGGCTGGGCTTCGGACGGATGACGTTTCAAGGCGGCAAATTGGCTTTTTATGCCGGCATTTTGTGTTATTATGTTATTGTTGCTGTTCTTCATATTATTGTTGTTGTTATTGTCGCTTTATTATTGTTGTTGTTATTGCTGTTGCTATTGTTGCTATTACACCTAACAAGACAGACAAGCAGCTATTTTATGCTTCTCGCTAATACTGTGATGTTGCTATTGTCGATGGTGTTGGTATTGTTGTTGCTGTTGTTGCCAATGGTGCTATTGTTGTTATTGTTTTCCATGTTTTTATTGTAGTTTTTGTTGCCGATGGTGCCGATTGTTGTTGGCAACGCTCTCTTGCTGCGAATTCGCCAGATCGTTACGTTCGATTTCGCAAATTCCGGCCTCCGGTGATCGTTGCGGACCGGAACGTCGAAATCAAGGTAGGCCCCAATCGGTTCTAGTTGGTAACAAGATAATGACTTCATTGCCAATGAATCGCCTCAACCATCAGCCATCAACAAAAAAAAAACGACATCATCAACAGCAACAAGAACAACACCACACAGTATCAGTAATAAACAATAACAACAAAACAACAACAACAACACAAAAACAATCCACCAGAACAAGACCAACAACAACAAGGACAACATTACTAGAACCATAACATTTAGCAAATTTTGCATATTAAATTATTCCAACGACCGATCCGTCGTTACAGCCAAACCGATTACCGTGTGATTTTCCACTCTCCTATCGACTCCCGATGCTCATTGCAATTTCCCTTTCGCTCCTTGTTTTTTTATGCATTCTTGTCTCTATCTCTCTCTCTCTCTGTGCATCACTTCTTTCTTTTGTTTGCTGCTAAAAAATGTTCAGCTGCTAAAAAATTGTCCAGAGAAAATTTATTTATGTGAACATATCAAGAAAGAATTTATAAAACTATACATAGTATATCTTATTTAATTGAATCTAAAATTATGTTTTTTTACGTAAATTAAAAAATATTTTTTTTTTTTTTTTTTAGAAAATTTCGTGAAATCTTTTTTTCTTATAATTTATTGTTTTCTACAGATTTGTTGATTGAGTGACCATTGCCAAAAAAATTTGATTTTTAATTTTAAAAATTTTTATTTTTTTTATATGCCAGAAAAACTGTTAATATTTCTTGTGAAAATTTAAGATGAGATAGTGTGGATATGAATGTTTTAAATGAATAAAGGAATCGCTTCTTCATTTCCATTTGAATGCATTCTTCAATGAAAAGAGTAAATTTCTTAATAATTATAAAAATTTAAAAATATATTTGTATGTCTCATACCATAATAAACAACGTCGAGAAAAACTTGTCGATTAATTTAACTAGTTAAAGTGGTTAGATACGCCTCTTCATTAATAAAAAACAAACCCAACAGTAGACTTCGGCAAAGAATACTTTTGTTTCACATTGTTTCGATTGTTCAATCGATTTATTTCTCCCTCTTTGTCTCGTTCTTCCAATGATTTCTCTTCCTCCTTTCGATTTCTCAACCATCTCCTCAACCTCTTCTCCCTCGACTTCCCCTTCAACCTCTTCATCTACCCCCCACAAAGTGTCTCCACTCGTGTTTCCTCTGTTCCCGACACCTCCGTTCATCACCACGGTTGCCACCAGCGTCGCCGCAACTCGCGACTCCCCGACAATTTGACATCGGGCGTAAATAAGTACAAGTCTCGTCTCGCTCTCAAGCAGAGATACACACACACATACACCATAGGTGTACACACACGCCGCCCTTATATCATGTTCGCAAGCGAGCTACCGAACAAAACCGCCAACAAATCACCGAAGCCACCGAAGCAGCAGAGGTTGTCCAGACAGCGGCAGAAATGGAACCTACAGCAGCAGCAGCAGAAGTAACAGAAACTATAACAACAACAATGAGAGTAACAACAACAATGTGAGTGACAACAACACTGAGTACAATAACAACAACAAGATCAACTTCTCTCGCTCCACAAACAACTTTCCAACAATTCCTTATAAAGCATCTTGATTATAATTTGTGTGATTCCTGGGCAGGCTTTTGCATCTCATCTCATGCTTCGTCCCACCGATCTGGCGACGCCGTCCCTCCTCCCTCCAGACACCGGCCAGACCTGGCTCGAGTCCAGTTCCGCGGCCCAGTGTCCAAGCCATCGGAGGATAGTTCGAGGTTGGACGCTTCATTTGACTCCCTGCTCCGACGACGCAACGTCCGGCGACCAAAACGACGAGGTGTATAATTTTGCAGCTTGTTACATTTGACAGCTAACATGGCTAACTATTTCGCAGTCCTTCCAGCGCCTCTCACACTCTCTATCTCACTTCTCTCTCTGTTTGTCTCTGATTCCTCTTCTGCCGTTTGGATGCTGCAACGACGCTCGCTCGTCCTTCGTCGCTCCCCATGTCCATGTGTGAAACGCGTTTTGTATTTCGACTTCTGCGCTCCAAAGGCGTATCGTGTACGCCTCACCTATCAGTATCATTGCCCCCGTCCCCCTTCAGCCCCTCAGAAAGCTAGAACACCCCGTGACCACCCATCGTAACTCGCAACGAAATGATATAAAATTCCACAAAATCTCGAATTCAGTTGATTGTAAATCGGTTTATTGCCCAAGAATGTGAATTGAGGCGAATTCATGGGCTCCTTTAATCGGTTCTACATTCAGGGACCACGCCACGAGACAACGACGAGCCGCGAGCACCGAAGCGCGGCCACACTCTGGAGGGTCCCTCGAACCGCAATCGCTCGGCATCAATCTGAGTTACGATATTTGCAATTTGTTGCAAGTGGCTGCGGTTTTGTTTGTGTTTAGGAGGATCAGTTAAGAGCTGACAGGGAACATGGAAGGGTGAGAGAGAGAGAGCTATACGAATGGAGTGAGAGATAGTAGAGAGTGAGAGAGATAGTCTTAGAGAGAGAGAGAGAGCAAAAGAGATATTACTATCATAGAGTGAACAACCTGCGAAATCAGAACCTCAGCAGGCGACTCGACAACGGATGCGATAAACGATTTCCAATTGGAAATATTTCGAATTCTAGGATCAAATCAAGCTTTTAGCTCAATTTGGAGGACCCATGTGGATGGGAATTTTCCTCCAGGATCATCCTTGCATGTCATCTCGTGACGGGTTGGAAATGACTGCGAGACGAGACGTGAAATTGAATCTAATGTTGAGCCGTTAAAGGCCACTGAATCCATTTTATTCGCGTCCTCTCAATTTCTCACTCTGTCCATCTGTCTGCCAGACAGAACTTCTGTTTCTTATGGGTCTTCGTCCTTGGTTTTTGTTCCTAGAGTTTCCTTTTATAGATTTTTTTTCATTCCTAGATTTTCCTTTTATAGATTTTTTTCATTACTAGATTTTCTTTTATGGTTTTATTTTTATTGTGCTTTTTTGTTTTATTCGTATTTGCATTGGGCGTTGTGGTCATTTGTTTTCATTGTTTTTATTTTAATCTTTTTTTTATTTTGATCTTTTTTTTATTTTGATCTTTATTTTTATTTTTTTTATTTATTTTTTGTACTTTGTTTTTGTGTCTCTCGCCACGTGTTGTTGTTTGTTTCGGCCAAACTAATGTTGTACGGAAATTTGCGTTGGTCGTAAAATGAGCCCGAAACAACGTTCGGCTCATAAAAAGGACATAATGACAACGTCCAGAAGGAGGAGAAGGAGCAGGAGCCGAAAGAAGACGACGTCGAAGACGATGAGGAGAATCCGGAGCCTCGACGACTGCTGGGCCGTGGAACTCAAAGATGGCATTCGTTTTATTGGGAACTATTATGGCTTCCAAAGACGACGAGTCCCTGCTGCTGCTGTCGTCGCTGTTGCTGATGACGTCTGCTAATGTCCAGCGGCTGCTGCTGTTGCTCCTGCTACGACTGATGCAAATTGCTTGGGAACCATATAACCACATGATGAGTTCCTTCGCCTTTTAGTCTTGGCCACGGAACCACCTCTCGGACGCCGTGTCATATTCGCGCAGAGAATTCAGAGACTTCAGCGCGAAACCAGCTAATGGCTCCTGAACAACGACGATGACGACAACGACGAAACAGCAGCAGCCTCGGCAGCGACTGGTGAATCTGCCATGATCAGAGATAATCAACTCCGCGAACGGTTTCGATTTAGCATAGAATGTGATTTCGAGATTCCCCCTCACCTCATGGTGGAGATTGAAGATTGTGATTCGAACATGGTTCGGGAAATTTAATAACCATCTTTATTGCGAATTCCCTTCGTTAGGCGAACGGTGGAGAAGAGGTTTTTGTTTTTAATTTCCACCAGTGAAATGTGTTTCTAATTATTACGTGTACTGTGTGTGTCTGTCTCTCTCTACCTATGCATAAATGTGTCTCCTTCTATCGTGTCACAAAGCCCTCCCTCCCTCCGTCCGTGATGTCATAACATGCCAGGCCATGGCGAGTCATCGAGTTCCATCTGCGCCATGATCCATAAACCTAATCAGCGATCTCACAAGAGCAAACAACACATCGTAGAAAAGTAGGCTTGGTTCTTCTATCACCGCACGGTACAGAGTTTTCCCCTCCACTCCCCCCTAACCCTGGTAGACGTCATCCCATCACCTCGTTCGCATCCCGACAATGGTAGACCGAGGAGTCTCCGGATCTCCTCCAGACACTTTTCTCAGCTTAGCAAATTTGCAAACGTGTGGGCTTCATTTTTAATAACAAACTCGAATGTTGTTGCTGCGATTGTTGTTGTTGGCGGTATTGTAGTAATTGTTGTTGTTATTATTATTGTTGTTATGGAGCTCTAAGGAGGCCGATCTAAGCCATTTCAATTTTCCCCCTGCCAAGCGCGTCCAGACCTCACTTCATCCTTATTAATAAATGGATCCGAGATCGTCGAGTGTCGTCGCTGCGTTTGGCTACGAATTCGTAAATAAAAGAAAATCATAAAAACGACAAGTAAAATAAAATAAAAAATATAAGAATAAAAAAATTAGAATAAACAAGTAAAACTAGCAAAAAATATTGTGCATAAAAAATCGTTCGATGAATTCCTGGCTTCCATCGCGGAAAGCCTAAGAAATTGCTATTTCACTATCAGCGGCACTTCATCACTTAATGTGCGCGCAGAGGAAAAGTCAGCCAAAGGACAGCGAGGGAGAAGGAAGAGGGAGACAAAGGGAGGAAGAAGGAGACGAAGGGAAATAAAGATGAAGAAAATGGGGAAGAAAGAAATAAATGAATACTTGAAGCTTTCGGCTTTTATGACATGATCTCGAACGGTTCTGCGATCAGTTCTAGGAACTGATTTTGGCCCATGCTAGTGTGTGTGGTGCAAGTTTCCTCTGATGTGATGTTGTGCTCTCATATATATATATATATATATAGGGGTTAGATACATATATGTTACTGGGTTCTACGAAATCCAAGGAAGTTTCTGTAAGGAGTTGAAGACCAAACTATGAATTGATGGGAATAAGGTTTTAAGGTTTGTTAACTCTTTAAATCATATTTTCTTGTCTGAAGTGATGATCAGTTTAAACCTTTTAAAGATCCCAACCTTTAAGCTAAAAACCGTTTCCAGCTTCTAAATTCTTCCAACCTCTCCCTACACGACCCCTATAACCTTTGCTCTCGCTTTCTATCTCTCGCTTCAGACCCCCTGCATCGACCTATATTTCCCAACCCAGCTTCTCGCCGAGTTTAATTAACGATATCGATCAGCCTGCCACCATCATCGATGCAACACCCAGTTTTCTCCCTCACATGATCTACTATATCGACCTATACACACACACACACACATACGGCGCTCACTCACACAGTGTCCGTGTATCTGATCTGATGCTTCGAGATGCTTTCATCTTGTTAGCATGATTTGGCCCATTGTTCTCTTGTCAACCATAGGGAAGCGTAGACGTAGACTTTGCCGTCTTACCTACGAGAGAGACAAATAAAGATATATAGAGTGTGTGTGAGAGAGAGGAGGGGAGATATTCCTTGGAGAACGTTGGCTTCTAGGAAATCGAAGGCTCGTTTGATGGAAAGCCAACTTAGTTGGAGCCTTTTATGACAGCCTCTATTTGCGGTTCAATAAAGTTTGATGTCGCGCTCTGGCAAATGGTTCGTGGTCAATACATTGTTGACCATGTTGTCGTCGATGGGGGGAATGTGGAGGGATGGAGGCGAGTTAGAACTCTACGCCGGAATGTCTTTCTTCCAGCGGGGGAGACGGCAAGAGAGACACGGAGTTGTGGCTCCATCGTTTGGGGCTTAATTTTCATTACCGTCCGATCTCATGGAATCGCATCGCATTGACATGAGTCCGGTCGTACCATAACTCCCAAGACGTCGTCAACATGATTGTCAGGGAACGACCTCAAACACACCACACCGTCCACCACCCGCTCCTCTTCCTCTCTCTTCCTGCTCCCACGATTCCTTCGAAGCATTTCAATGCCTCCCTCCAACGTTTTCTGGTTCTCATTTCACTGGGTCCCCGCGGATTAGCCTCGATCGTCTTTGAATTGCCTCGATCACCCCGATTCCCGCTCTCTTCTCTCGATCACGAACCATCCGATCGCAGTCAGTCCTACGCACTGTGTGTTGGGTACGTGAAATATTGCCATAACATCTTCACAATGGTCCGAGAATATTGTAAATATGATGTAAGTATTGATAAAAGGATCGCATGCAGAACCATTTAAACTTTCAACAGGATACCAACAGAGAACAACAACGAGCAATAACAACAACAACAATATCAATGATGGTGATGGTGACGGAGGATGCGACGCTGGTGGTGACGACGACGACGACAACAACAGAGACGGACCTCACGGGTTGAAATTGGTTAGAGAGGTAGAATGAGAGAGAGAGAGAGACGGACATGCTAATAAGGAAGTTTACGTCAACAATAACAACACAACAACAACGATAAGAATGATAACAACAACAACAACAACAACAACAGCAGCAATGGTACTAACACCAAGAACGACAACAACAATTACAATAGCAATCACAAAGGAAAGAAATCGCATGCGATAAACTGCTCCAAACGTTCGCAGCTCTCGCCATCTGCAGGGTCTACGTTTACGTCTACGTCAGCGTCGACGTCGCTGTCTACGCAAGAGCAGCTCCGCGGCCTCTCGATTGGAATCTAAATCTCGTTGCAGGATGGAGCCAGATGGGAGGCATGAAGACGAACGAAGACCAACGACGACGAACTAATGCCACAGTCGGGAACTTTTGTAATTTTTATATGTCTTCCGAGACGCGTTGACTTCGGACTCCAAGGCCCAGGTTCAGATTCTGGTTCGGACCGTGATCCGTCAAGCTCTGGCGGATCGGAGTTTTGCTCGAATGCATCCTCACACTTTGTGATTTTGAGATCGTTTCCTTTTATTTTTATTTTATTTTCTCTCTTCCTTTGATTTTCTATTTTCCTTTGATTTGGTTTTAATTTTTTTTTTATTATTTTTAATGCGACGAAGTAGACGGTAAACAACAACAATCAACAATATCCCACCGAGTACCATCTTGACCAGATCTAGAACTTTTCTTCTCTTCCTCCTTTCTCTCTCTCTCGACATTTGGTCCTCTTTGTCTCTCTTTGTAGCGCCAGTTGAAGTCACGTTTCCTAGTTTTGAATTGGGCTCCGTTTTACTGGATCGACTTCAGTGGGAACGTGAACGACTAGGGAGAGAGGGTGACAGACAGACAGATGGAGAGATAGACAACAAGAAGGAGAGGCAGACAGACCTAGACCCGGACAGATAGATCGGAGCGAGTCAGAGCGATTCCCACAACAATCAACTGCTCGCCGGACAAGCGATTAATTTCAGCGAAATCCAAACAATTTAACCATCACCTGACGACAAAGTGACGGCTCCACCGACAGTGATTTCCCATTTCTCGATAGGTTCTTGCTATCTCTCTCTCTGTCTTGGTCTATCCATCTGCTCCCTTGTGGCTCTCGCTCACTTGTTGGATTCCTGCCGGAAGCAGATGGTCTGATGGACTAGGGTCAAGAGAGCAGGTCAACATCGTTGCATGGTTTTAAATTGCTAGCAATTTAGGAAAGAAAGGAGAAGAGCTGAGGAACGAAGAGGAAGTAAACTAGAGGATGATATGGAGGAGAAGAAGTTGGAGAAAAGATTTTCCAATTTAACGAAATCCGATATGGTCTCCCTCTCTCACTTTGGCTTCATTCTTCCCTCAGCCCTTGTTTCAGCGGTTCCCACAGATTCCTTAAAGTGTCACAAGGAATTTCGACTATCGACTCGAAATCTCGTCCTCTCTTTCAACCTCTCTCAACACTCTTCCTTCCTGTTCAAGGCTCCTGTCCTCAACTTCTCGATCCTGCGACTCCGATTAAACTCCCCGCGGCGACAACGGCTGGCGTTGCGTTTGGGCCACGACTTCGAGCCATTAATAACCACGAGAGATTTGTCCACGCAACACTCAATGAGCGGCTTCTCCTCCTGAGAGCCCTCAGTCCCTTCCTCCTTTTATCCAATTCACTCCAGTTCAACTCCGGACCATTCTCGTCCCTCCCGGACCCACAATCGCAGTCCCATCCTACACGTCACCGAGGAGTCGTCGTCATCGAGCGCTTCCTCCACGTGCGCCGCGTAACCTGGAGTCGCCACGAGAAGGGCGAAATGAATGTTGAAGCATTAACCGAACACCGTGGAGTTTGCAATTCGAGCCACGGCCCCCTCGCTCCCCACCGCCCTAATCTCTGTCTGTCTGGGTACAGGGACAGGATCTGTTCAGAGGTTGTGCCCACTAAACACAGCCTGCGCCATCGAGGCTAAGGCTCGCAATTTTTGATTAATCACTTCGGCGCGAATAATAAATTAAAAATTTCAGCGATTTTGAAAGTCAATTAATCATCGTTTCCTCCGCGCCAAACGTTGCTTCGTCCATCCTCCCTCCTTCTTCCTCTCTCATGGGAGTCGGTTCGAGTGGGCATCAGAGCGAGATAGACAGGGACAGGGTGATAGGGATAGAGACAGAATGATAGGGATAGTGCTTTGAGCTGTCGGTTCAGGACACGGCTCGCAGTCGTCGGTCTTCTGTCTATGACTTGGGGCCAGAACCAAACGCGAGGAGGAGCGGAGAATCGAGCGAAGTGTTTGAAGATGTTACAGTTGGACAAACAGACATGATAACAAAAACACTGTCCGCCTTTATTGTCGTTGTTGGCGTTATTGTTGTTGTCGATGGTGATGGTGATGCTGCTGCTGTCCGACTGTCTATCTCTCTGTTTGTCTGTCTGTCTGTAAAATGAGGCATTACTTTAAAGAATGGCATCCCAGACAAATAGTCAGAGAGAAAGAGAGGCAAACAAAAAGTCTGAGAGAACGAGTGATAGAGGGACAAATAGGGAGACAGGGAAACCGACGGACAGATAGAGGGACAGACAGACAAACAGACAGACAGACAGTGGGACAGCCCTGTTGTTAGATTAAGACAAATTTTTACACGAATTGTTTTGGACGTGAGCTCACATCGGACGACAACATTCGGTAGCTGTGTGGATATCAAAGCACTTGAGGATAAACAGATAGGCATGGGATGGTACAACATAGGACAGGATAGGATCGAGATGGGATAGAGTGGGCAATGGATTGGTGTCCGGAGCCGAGAAGGGCGATTAGATATGAAGCAAGTGGACTCCTGGTCATTTGGAGCGAATCGGATGAGATCGTTATGGGGTGAAAGGAGAATATGAAGACAATTAAGAGATAAGGGAAATCGAGTACACGGTAGTGAAATGAATAAAGTTATCGTATGGGTAGAGGAAAGTAATTTAAAGAAATATGGCAATGGCCAGAGCAACAGGTTCCATGAACTGTTCTTTGTATGATGATTTTTTCCTTCCATCTCGGTCGTTTTCCTTCCTTCTCGGTTTATTTCCGATGCTACGAAGGATCATAAACTATGACGAATATAATTACGAGAATCCGAAAATCCAATTAGGCGGCGGATGATTTGTTTTAAATAACAACAACATTATACAACAAGAAATCCAACAACTACGACATTTATTGTTTATGACGCCAAGACTTATGGCCACACTTCGGCCAGAACGAAAGGTCCAGAGGATGAGAGGTCCACCATCGTCGAATGAGGAATCCGCAGAATCAACATCAACATGACCACGAATGAGATGGAGTCAAGAAATCGAAGACGACGACCAAGAAAAACAAAGCAATACGAAGAAAAACAAATCAAACCGAAAGGAACAAAGCAAAATGAAGCGAACAAAGCAAAATGAAGTGAATAAAGCAAAACGAAGCGAATGCTAAATGAAGAAATAAAACCCTTATGAGGGCCAGACAAAGTCTAATAAATCCCCGCAAAACACACACATACGAACACATGGGGCCAAGAGGATGAGGAGAAGTTGGATCAAAAAGCCAAAGGACTGGTCTCTTGTCTCACCATGGCGCGCTCATATCCTTTCATCTTACGCTCGAAATCCGATTCCAATTCATATTTCCAATCATTTCATTTCATTCCATCCATTTGATTTCCATCCGCTGGACTTTTATTTTTATAAATCCTCTCGATTGCGTTTCACACCTCATTGAGATTTCGTATAAAAATGCCTTAATAACTTAACTAAGCTGCTGGTCTCGCTCCACGAGCGCAGGATGATGGCCTCCTCTGGACTTCGGACGGTTGGTCGATTGGTTCTTTGGTCGATCGGCTGCTGACTCTTGGGCCAGCGGAGGTGGCAACAGGCGGGGTCTCTCGGTCGGAATCTAAGTGCGGCGATAACGTGTTCCTCGATCGGTCGGTCCATCGTTGGGTCCACCTCGGCCCGATCGCGCATAAAGAATCCTGTGCGTGCCCACAGCGATTGCGCCGGACGGCTGTCGGGCTATTGGTCTGTCTGTCCGTCTGTCCGTCTGTCCATCCCTCCGTCTGTTGGCGTTGTTAGTTAGCCTCGAACGGCCTGTCGGGATCGTTTAATGCAGCCCATACATAATGCGCGAGTATAAATGCGAAATTTCGTTCGATTAAAATTATGAAAATGACTCAATTTTCGCGAATGACTGCGAAACTGTTCGCAGGAGCACGAGGTTCTATCGAGGGTCGCGGGTCGGAAGGATAGCGAGGATGCGAGCGAGGCAGTCGGTCGTAAATACGTCAGACAGTCAGACGATGGTGGAGAAGGAGACAGACGAACGATGAAGAAATCATCGCAGTCAATAATAATGTAGAAGAACTTGGAAGGAGGGTGAACGAGGTGAAGATCAATAAAGAGATCCGGAGAACGACGGAAGAAACCGGTGGCTGAAAGGCTTGAGTTCACGTCGAAATCAGTGGCCTCATTGGCGAGATCTACGGGAAGCGGAAATAACAAGGAGCAAGTGGGAGAAGACATCAATATTGAGGCATTCGCGATAAAAAAAACGAGGCATCAGATCGATGAGAGCTTCAGGTAGCTTCGATTGGATCGTTGGAGTCTCGCAATGATAAAAGGAAAAACTGGAGAATTAATATATCAATATTTTTACACCGATTTTCGTACTTAATTTTATTGTTGTTCGATGTGTTTTTGTTGTGTTGTGTATTATTGTTGTTTTTATTGTGGTATTTATTGTTGTTCTTGTTGTTATTTTCATCATTGTTGCTGTTTTTATTTCTGTTCGAAGAGCATTAAAGTCTTTAAGGTGAGCAATAAATCGGCTTAAGTTGACAAATGTTGCTGCAACGACTGATGCAGTTGCCGACGACGATGCGGCAACAATATTTCATTTCATTTTAAGAGAAGGGGAGGTATGGAGAGCCCAGAGCAGGGTCCATAAATACCCGACGACGCATCCTCTTATGACATTTCGCTGGGCTACTTGTCAACTTAATTAAGACAACATCGAGCCCTACCGACGACGACGACGCGGAGCCGTAGGTCACAAAGGACTGAAATGTGTGAACGGGTGGGAGGGATAGGGTTGGAGAGGGACGACTGAAGTCAGATAGAGAGACAGACAGACAGGGAATGAGACAGAGACAGTGAGAGAGACAGACACCAGTCAGACGACGATACGATGGGTATTTTATTTATTTATTGCCCTGTGACGACGCCACGTCGAATCAAGGCGAATGCCATATCGAGCATAAAAGAAGCTTCGCTTAATTTCCGACCACAACAACCAACCAACGAACCAACTACCATCATCAGCAACCTCTGGTGGACTGTCATCGAGGGGATGTCGAGGAGGGGTCGACCTGGGAATTGTATGGATCGAGGGGTGAGTGGAGGATGGAATGAGTTGAGTTGACTACGACAACGATTGGGGATGGGGTAAATAATAAATGCATAAAAGTCGGACATGTGGGGGCTGCGACAGGTCGATGGAGAAGCTGACGGTGGGGATGAAGGAGAGAGAGAGCGAGAGAATGGGATAGAGATAGGAAAAAGAGAGGCTGTGCAAAAAGAGAAGGAAAGGAAAAGCAGATATAGAAGAAAAGAAGGAAAGAAGGATCCACTGACAGTTACCAGAAATCGACATTTAAATGATTCGCTCGATTGGTGATGGTTCTGATGAGATGGGTGGATCAAATGGGGGAAACAGTGTGGTAATAAAAAGATAGCCGTAGATGAAGGAACGGGGAAGAGGAAAGAGAAGGAATCTGCTTGGCCATTGTTACGATGGAGTAAATAATACCAAATGACTGTCGTCCTATTGAAGAGGTGGCTGACCGTGGTTAGGATTGAAGGTTGAAAGGGCTTTGCTCGAAACCTCTTAAATTGATCGCCCACTAACCGAGTCAAAAGTCCTTAAATGAATAAAGGGATATTTCTTTACCTACAATTTTTTGACTACCACAAAAATTAAATTATCAAAAAGAACAGAGAGGATGCTTGATGAGGAGAAGGATGCTTCATGAAGACTGGATCCTTGATGATGACTGCTAAACCAAATCATATCTTTCACCTTCTCTCTCCCATTGTTCTTCTTGTCCCTCTTTCTCGTTCTTCTTCTCCCTTTTCGCTATCCCTCTCTTCGTGGTTCTTTCACTCCATCCTCATCTCGTCTCGTCCACCGCGTCGAGAACAATTAAGTTCTGAGCAGCCGCTGCTCATTGCCCAAAATATCATCGCCAAATGCCTGGCATGAATTAAGAGCTGACCTGACTTGCGCTGAGTTGAGCTCAACTTGGGCGATGTTGATAAAGTGCTCAAAATACACGCTCCATGCCCTCCATCCATGTCAACAGCCAAAATTTACTCCACAGCGCCCTTTGATGCGGTTTCCCTCACTCTTGGGTTATGGGTATGAGATTTCGCTTGGGGTCGGAGTCCGATGATTGGAGCGAATCTGGGAATCCGGCCGAATCCGATGATTCGAGGATCATAAAGTCGCGTGTTCACCGCACATTAGTCGCCCGTTGATTTATCTCGACGCTTTAAACGATTTTTCGACAGCGAAATCTCGCGTCTGTTGGGCGAGAATCTGGAATCCAGAGAATCGCGATGGTGGGACGAGGTTTTCTTTTATTTGTTGTTGTTGGTCCTGGCCCTGGTCCTTTTGGTGATGGTATTTTTGGGTAAATCCAAATTTAATCTCGCATTACAACGGCATCAACAACAGCATCCGGGGCAGCAATAACTATTGGCCAACCAACAACAAATGGCGAACCAACAACTTTGGCAATAACAACAATAAAAATGAGTATATGAACCAAATGAGAATATCAACAACAAAGAGAATAACAAGAACATCATCATCAACTAAAGAAACAACAATAACATCAACGACCACAACAACAACAACAACAACACCAACGACAACTGCAACCGCTGCTCAGATTCATGCAAAGTGGAAATTAATAACACGCTTTTGTGCTCCACCGAACACGCGCCCCCGACCGTGTCTCAAACCAACCCCCCACCTCCCCTCCTTTCACCACTCGATGAGGACGAGAAGGTGATGGTGTGGTAGTTGTTGTTGTTGTAGTTGTTCTTGTTATTGCCGCACTACACATTTGATGAGTTGAGGCCGCTCTAAACGTCGCCGGGTGCTCGTACATCATTTCGCGGGTCCGGATCGGGTCGGGTTGTGGGACTGAGGTGGAGGAAGACCCATGAGATTCCGACGATGCTGGAGAGGGTGAGAGACAGAGATAGAATGAGTGTGAGCATCTCGAAATGGGGCCAAATTTATGCCCTCCGCTGAGTAAATGACAGTGATTTATAAATGCAATTGCCGAAAATCGGAACAAGTGTTGCCTCTCGGGGGGCAAAGGGCGATCGAAGGCGATTAAGTTATGAAGGGGGAGGGATGGATGAAGGGGGTAAACGAAGGTTCAGGAGAGTTCGATTCGGAACTCTAACAAGATGCGTCCAGTTAACAACCGCCCCCAGGCCGGGGCAACAACTTCATTTGTGCTCGCAACGAAAATGGAATTTTTTTCCTTCGTCCAATTCGGCGAAAGGGACTTCATTTGGGAGGAAGTGGATGGTGAGAGAAGAAGAGACTAGGAGAGGGGGAAAAAGGCAAAGAGAGACATAAAGAGATAGAGAAGAGTTGGAGTGAGAACAGCGGAATGGTTAATGAATTAAACGATTAAGGCGAGGCGAGCAGAAATTAATTGGCGCCTCGTTGGCGAAAGACCAGAAAGGATTTCGATTCAACGGAATGGAAGAGGTTGGCCCTCGGTGCCTTGGCGAAATGACTTCTCAACGGTTTCCATTTGGCTGTTGAAAAATGACACGCGGAGTATCGTTTCGAAGTCAACCAGAAAGTCGAGAGAGGGAGTGGCCAAAGCGAGGCGATGAATCTCGAAATTCGGACCCGGGGCCGTTGCGGAGAATGACATTTGAATTTTTTAAACCTCAAAATTTTATAAAGTTGAGAATTTTTGAAACTTCACAATTTTTGGAACAAAATCTAAAATGTTTTTTTGAAAGTCGCAAATTTTTAAAATCTCAAAATTTTTGAAATCTCACAATTATTTTGTATAAATTTTGAATCCTCACAATTTTTGAAACTTAAATATTTTCAAAACATCAAAATTTGTAACACCTAAAAAATTGTTGAAGCCTCACAATAGTTCTGAATTATCACAATTTTTTTAAAACCTCAAAAATTTTTGAAATTCCAACTTCACCTTTTTTTTTGAATCTTTACAGTTTTTGAAACCTTACACAAATATTTGGAAATAACACAATTTTTGAAACCTCACAATTTTTTAAATTAATAATTTTATTAATAATAAAACTATAAATTTTGAAATATCTGAAATTTTGTAAACCTTCATAATTTATGAAATCTCCAAGTTTATGGAACCTTACTATTTTTGAAATTCTTTCTCACTCAATCTCGCTCATTGTGGGTGCAAATTGTCTCCTCGATGACTTCGTCCTTGTCGTCCAATACGATGCTCCCTCGACCTTCCGATCCACGACCTCCCGCCCTCAACCGAATTTCAATGACAATTGCTTTTCATCCATCGACGGATGCTGCTGGTGTCGGATGTTGGTCTGTTGATTGTTGTTGCCTTGGTGTAGTGTGATTGTTGTCTTTGTTTTATTTGTTGTCATGTATGTTGTCGTTTCGATGATTGTTGTTAGCTTCGTATTTGTTGTTCCTTCAGTTGCCATTGCCTTAGCTGTTGGTGTTTTAGTTGCTCTTGGTGTTTTTGTCCCTGCTCTTTAGATGGTTTCTGTTCTTTAGATGGTTCCTGTTCCATTTGTGGTGGTGATGATTGTTGTTGTCACTATGGTGTAAACACAACACGATTGTCGTGATGATGATTATTTTTGGCCGAACAATTTTTACCACGATTCTCGACGAATCTCGAAAAGGAAATTCAATTGAAATTTAAATAATAAAACTAGAAGCATAGAAGGACAGAAGCATCATTGGAAGGAATAAAAGGCAGAAAAATTGTTGGAAAGAAAGAACGATAGAACGGAATGAAGGCAACATATGTTATTCATCTGCTTTCTTTTTAGTCGATGATGGTGTGATTCCGATTCTTTTTGTTCTTTTAGGTTTTGTGGCTTCTATTTGCAAATCAGTTGACGGCAAAGGTTAACAATTTCCACCGTTGCTTCTGATGATGTTTTCCCTATTGTCAATTGTGTTCCTTCTTGTGGTGATGATGATGATGCTGTTGTTGCCGCTTGTTCTTGTAGCACTTCGCAAACACGACAACCAGGTCAACCGGAAAACGTAATAAAGTACTATTCGTTCCCAATCGAGCCGATGAACCATGCTCGAAGCCACTCCCTCGATGTCCTCCTCATCCTGCTTGCCTCGCCTCAATCCACCAATAAAATCGCAGGATAATGAATAAATGATATCAAGCGGCCGAAAAAAACCAACACAAAAAACGGAAGCAGATTCATCGAGCAGTTGAGAATGGTTTGATTAAAAAGTTGTGAAATGTGAATAAAATATCATTTATTGATTACTCTGATGATGATGAAGATATAGAACGAGTGCTTTGGTTTCCAGGGGATTCAGATGCGTCGACAGATGATATCCTTTATCCTCTACATCGATCCCTTTTCAATGAGCTCTTCATCGTTTCCTCCTCCTCTTTTACTCTTTCAGTCTTTATACCATTCGCCATCTCTCCAACACAGTAACCTCGTTGACGTGGAGTCAATTAAGGATTCCGATTAAACTTTAATTCGTCACTTTCTCCATATGGGAATCCTTCCACTCACTCCTCAAGGGTCGCGATCCCATTCTATGGCGCTGCTGAATTTTTCATTGTGGTTTTCCACGTCCCTGACCCGACCGACTTCGCGGAGCTCCATGAATATGCGAAATATGAATACCATTGCCTTTTTTATAGCTCGTTCCCTCCGCACCTTCGCTATGGGGTGACCCAGCATATTTAACAATGTTTGGGGAACCAGCTGACACGATCCATCGCAATCCAGCAGCTGCAACCATAACAACAACGAGAGTACCAATAAAAAGACTAACAACAACAATAGCAACAGCAGCAATGGGATGAGTGGGAGCAACCGCAACTGACAACAGAACGTCGAACCGTCGAATTGTCACCACATGAGATGAGATGGAGCCAAGGTGGTGGTGCTGGAAGGTTGGGGTTGGGTGGAGGTTGGTTGAGGCCTCGTTGATCGGGTTCCCGTGGTGGAGTTGGGCGGCAACACGTGTACATACGTGTCGCACCCTCAGAGGAGCATCAAAAACGCGTTGCCAACCATTCGTTTGGCGTTTCGTTTCATTTCATTTCGTTTGTTTGGTTTCTTTTCATTCTTTTGTGTTCGTTTTGTGATGTGCGAATAAATTCAACTATTTTCATTATTGTCTCGCTGTTGGTGTTGTTGCTCTTGTTCCTATTGTTGTGTTGTTGCTTTATTGTTGTTGTTTTTGATGCTGCTTTTGTAGATTCTGTTGTTGTTGTTGTTGATGCTGCTGCTGTTGTCGATGAGTTGATGTCGGTTTTGGGATAGTGGTTATTGGTCTTCTTGTTGTTGTTGGTATTGCTGTTGTTATTTTCGGTGTCGATTTCGAGCGCATTGTCAACGATGGATGCGATGGAAAACTGGGTCATACGCTTCCAGTCAATTTGTTGCCATTTGTTCGGCTTTGATTGGATTTTGGGGTCGTGGTGGCAACGCTTGCACTCCGCCCCTCTCCCCCACAATTCCTCCCCAATCCTCTGTCATTCGTTTATACTCGATTTATTATGCGAACTATTCCATCCTTATCTACTCGAGGTATCGATCTCTCGTTCTCGTTCTCGCTCTCGTTTTATCTCTCTCACTCCTCTCTCTCTCTCTCTCTTTGACTCTGCCTTTGTCTCACTATGTGTTTGGTTATTGCTTTCTGTTTATATATTGCGATCTGGCAACGCCGGAGGTCAGGTCAATCTCATTACGAACATGCTTGTGGTGGTTTCAGACTCGTTTGTTAATTGCTTTTTTGTTCCCATGCGCCCCGAAATAAAAACACAAAAACTTCCCGTTTCGATTACGCCACGCCTTTTTAATTATTAAAAATCTATCGCTATGTTCGCGTCCATATATCTATCAGAGGATAAACTATATACAACTATATAAACTACGTGTGTGTTTATGTGTGGATAGAAGCGATCGGCGCTTTAGTTCTTTGCCGACTCTGGAAAACATCAAAATCGTGATTGGCTGCAAAAAGTTGCTGCCCGGCTGTAGCAACATTCGTCGACTCCGCAGTCAACGTCGACGTCCGAGTCAGCGTCGACGTCAACGTCGTAGCCATCGTTTATTTCACAGGCGCTGCAGCAAAAGTCAGTGGATCGAGAGCTTTATTTATTGAGCTTTAATGTCGATCGATCGTTGAGTTCGGAATTCGGAGCTGGACTCGAAGTTAGAAACAGATCCCGAAGCGCAGGCAGACGAAACCAGTTCGGGCCGTTCTCGACGCGAGGCTCACCCCGAGGTGGCACCACTGGCTCGAGTTGCGGTGGCAACACCTGCGGCCCCAAGATCAGATGAGGTGAGTGGATTTCTTTCTTCTTATTCTTCGATTAAGGGAAATGTTGTAGTTACAAAGTTAATTTGAAAAAAATCCATTGTCAAGGAATAGAGGAGATAAGTCTTGAATTCCTAAAAAATCATTGCATGAAAAACCTTTGGAAAAAAAATTATAAAAATCCATGGAAGGGAAAATCCATTGGATTGGAAGAGAAAAAAAAAAATTATTGAAAGGGAAAACTTGAAAAGAAAAAAAATCCTTGGAAGAGAAAACCCTATAGAATATAGTGGAAGAGATAACCCCTTGAAGAAAGTAGAATTCGTCATATTAAAACATTCCAATGGCCAGGTTCTACCCTTGGAAAAAAGATGCCATGCTAATGATCAAGCCAGCTTAAGCTCTCTCCACCGACTTTCGTACATCATTAATGTCAAAATATTATTCTTAAGCCGCTCAACAGGTTGAGCAGACTCGGTCTTCCGTTCTCAGCCGAGGGTGATCCCATAAAGCGGCCCTAAAAATGTCTTCATATGTGGGATTATGAGAGGGGAACAATAAAAGGAACGATGGAGGTTAAGAATATTTGCCACATAATTTATGCATGCATACTTAGGACGATGATTCCTCTCTCCAATTCTCTACCACTTCCGCGCAGCAAACGAAATGACGTTCCATAAATATATGCAAGATCGAGTGGGGGGGCGAGAGGAAGGAATCTCGGACCACGGTCCCTTGGAACCCTCGCACTGGGCAGCAAAGTCAGTCAATCAAAATATATTTCAAAATGTATTCCAAACAATTTGCAATCCGCGGACCAAACAAAGCTGCATAAAAATGACGAGTTACCGCCGACTCTTCCTCGACATTCAAACATATTCTTCATCCGGCCGACTCCTGAAGTCCTCCGACTCACAATCTTCCTCTGGTCTGGCTGTCCGTCCGTCCGTCCGTCTGTCGGTGGGACCCGGTGAGTGCCGCATAAACGTTATGCTAATTTTTTCCGCGATTATTCTGATGCGAGATGACATTTGCTTCAAAACTTTCCTCTCCCCCCCTCCTTCTGTCTGTCCTCGTCACCATCTCGGTCCCTGGAGCCGGTAACGAGTGTCCTCCATACGGGAATTTGATTACAATTTACAACAAAACTAAGCCACCGGTGCCTGGGGGCTTGGGGAAAATTGTGGTATGTCAACGGCAACTCCGGCCGAGCTCAACTAGGGCTTAGCCGCAGACACAGTTGCCCAGCCAGCCATGTGTAGCACAGCCCAGCCAACTGCCCAATTAACTGCTTCTCTGGAAGGTTGCTGCTACTGCAAAAGTAATAAAAAAACAACAGAATCAGCAACAAAATCCCGGGGAGCCAGCAACAATAATCGAGAAGGGAAAAATACATGCTAAGTGCCCTTTTGTGACAGGAAGAGTTGGTTTTTGGTCTGGTAATAATTCAGTAGTCCCTTAAATTTCTTCATTATTTCGCATGGAAGCAGCGACTAAGGAGGCTACTCGAATAAGAGACACATGTGGATCAGTGGGATGGAGTCCATCCACAACCAGGTACAACCAGGAGTCTCTGTAAAATTGGTTGGAACTGGGTTTGAGGTAAAATTATATCCCGGTTGGTGAAAGTTGGTTACTGCTGGATATTGTAGAATATAGAGTAATTTAATTAATTGGGATGATAGCAGACTGTAGTATAGAATAGTAAATTTCATTGATTTATTAGTATAGTATTTGAAATAAAGTCACACTTGTTGAAAGTAGGATATTTCAAAATGGGCTATTCGGTTTAATTAAATGTAGAAAAACTAAATGCATTATAATGATATCAGTTCCATTATTGCCTTCCGATAACTGGAGTATGAATTTTTCTATTAATATCCAACCTTCCGTGCTGAGAGATATACAGCACAATACTTGTACTCGAATTTCGTAACTCTTTTCTCTAAGTGCAATGAAAGAGCTGCACATATTCTGGCTCACGGCGAGCACGTGACAGGGACAAATGTAACCGGGTCGTTGGCAAATCAGTTACTGTTATTTACTTTATACCACTTCCATCGCTCCCTTCTTCTCTTCACCCACGATGCCTAGATCCTGCTCAGCTGGCAATTTTCCCTAAAAATGTAAGCAATGGAAGGAAAATAGAAAAAGAAATAGTAATGGAAATAGTAAAGGAACAGAGAAAATCAATGGCAGAGAAAGAGAGATGAGATGAGTTTACTCTCGAAGTTAGTGGGTCTTTCGGAGAGAATTGCATGTTCGACGGATTCTCGAAAAAGGGGGCCAAAAGAGAAACAAATGAATCCGAGACGATATTCGATGTTTGCATTTCGTTTGCATAAAGAATTCCAGCTGATGCCATGGCCATGGCCATGGTCGATGGTTGCCAGAAGCGGGTTGAGTGAGCACCAAAAACAACTGTGGCACCGGAACGGAAATCATCAGCGTCATCGACAACATCATCTGCAGTAGCAGTTGCAGCAGCAGCAACAACTGCAACAACAAATGCAATAAGTACAAAAATATCAACAACATATACACCTATAATAACTACAGCTTCCACAATGGCAACGAAAGGAACTCGAAGACCTGGTCTGATGGTCTGCCGGATGAGGATGAAGAGGAGGAGATTTTACAAATGCTCGCACAGCGCGAAAAAATGTATAAAATTTCCATTAATGGCAACATAACAAAGGTAGCGGGAGGGTGGAAGGGATCCAGTCCCAATGTCTCGTCGATATGTGAAGAATGAGAAGTTTTTTCCATTGTTTTCCAGTGTCCCAGCAACTTAATCCCAGATTTCTTTATTTCTTTCGCTCCTTCGTCAACGACGTCATCTTCGGACTTTCACCGTTGCCGTTGGTTTGTACTTTCGGTCACGGTGGTGCCATCACACACCGAGTCCACCGAGGTCCACAACAATACAACAAACAGTCGACAGTTGTACACATGCTCATCTGTCCCGCTGTCTGTCCGTGTGTCCGAAATTGTTAAGAAATTTGTAAATCATGCTCCTCTCTTTTTGTCTTTCTCTCCATCGGCTGTCTCTTCCTCGTCTGTCTCTTTCTCGTCTTTCTCTCCTTCACTTTTCTCTCAACCGATTCGCTTCGATTGGGTTGGAATGAATTCTTATCCATTACAACTTCCTGCCTTCAAATGGGTCGATGGAGCAATTGGTTGGTTCTTCAATGAAACTTGGTGCAATTGTTCGAAGGAGTTCATTTCAATTTTTGATATGTTGTCAGCTTTCTTATAAAAAAAAAAAATTAAAATATAGTTGTCGAATGCAAATTTATGGAATT
Source organism: Coelopa frigida (assembly GCA_017309665.1). Lineage (NCBI taxonomy): Eukaryota > Metazoa > Arthropoda > Insecta > Diptera > Coelopidae > Coelopa > Coelopa frigida. The sequence continues at coordinate 25,200,724 of CM029563.1, forward strand.
TCTGATCATTCCTTAAGAAGTCCTCGAAAATTTGGGTCAAAAGAGCAGCGAATCTCAGAATTTATGTATTATTCATTGGGTGTTGTTTTTAAATATTTTTTCGATGAGTTTTCGACCACCAATTGATTTCCCGTAGTTCTTTAAATAATAATATTGAAGTCTAATAACAATGAAGTCTATGATATTAAAATCCGATTCACTACCTACGGATTCCACTCTGCACTGTAAGACTTTAATAAGAACGTAATCTGTCCATCTTCGTGGGGAAGAGCAGGGACATGTCGATTTCTAACAAGCTACCAATAGTCTCAAGAACAACAACAGCAACAACATCTACAACAATAACAACAGCAACAACAACCATAAAAAGTATGACAACAACACATGAACCTCGTTGCACATAGAAAACTTTGTCTGGCTAATAAGGTTAGTTGGTCGTTGGCAACGGAGGGAAGGATGGTCGGACAGAGGAACCGACCGACGAAAGAACAGACAGATGGAGGGAGAGACAGGCGGAGTGGTAGAGAGGATAAGGACGGACACAAGGACAGACAGATGGAGGGACAGACGAATAGATGGCCGATCACTTGGCTCGTCGGTTGGTTGGTAGTTTGTCGTCTGGTTGCATGTTGACATTTCCGTCGCTCACATCTCTGGTCGAACAAGTGCAGATGTTGGCCAAATTCATGGGCCATTCGAGTGCCAGACAGATAGCCACATATACATTTACACGTGTGTGCTATGTGTGTGAAGTCTCTGGAGTGTTCCGATGATTGGTTCGGAATGGTTCGGCATGGTTTGGTTTGAGTTTGGGTTTGAGTTTTCAGAAATGAGCTCTTCTCGGAAACGGTACAACATGGCATGGCATGGCACGAACATGGATGATGAATTTGCGGTAAGCAAATGTTGTTTGCCATGGCAACATATCCCAGGAAATATGGACAGAAAAGTATTTCCCGGAGTGATGCTCCAGAAGAGATAAACAAGAAAATCTCCTCTCTCTATCTCTCGGGTTTTCCACACATTAATTCTGTGAATTTCCGAAAAATCACAGCATAGCAGAATGTGGTTTTATAAATTTGTGGATCATGGTTTGTCCTTCTAACAATTTTTGTGTTTACCTCTTTTTTTAATATTTAATTAGTCTCTAATTAAAAGTTTACCTCTTTTTTTAATATTTTAAATAGAGACTAATTAAAAGTGAGCCTTGGTGAGCATCAAGCTATCTGTCGCTCCTTTCCTTGTCCTGGTTTCTCTATCGATTTCCCTTCATTATTCTTCCACAGCTGTCCGCATAAGTTCCGTTCCCTAATCCTCAATGAGTGCTTGACTTCCTGTCGTCGTTTCCGGGTTCGTCTCCTCTTCCTATCTCCCCCTCTCTCTCACTCTTATTGATCGTTGTTTCATCCTTTCTGACCTTTCGAGAGGCGGCTTCACTCTGTCCACTCCCTGATGGCTGTACATTCGGCCGTATGTCGTGGCTGGGATTGGCTTCGCCTCCCCTTGACCTATAATCGCAGTCAGTGTTTGCTGTTGTTGTCATTGAATTAGTGGCTCTTTTGTTGTTGGTGTTTTAACTGTTGTTTTAATGTTGTTGTTGTCAGTCAGCTTGCTGGCCAAATTCGCAACTGAAATGTTTTACATGTTGTTTTCGACTATGCTCTGCATCTCATGGCATCCCATTCCAACCAAACCAAACTCAATCCAATCCAACCCATTCCATCGCATGTTGATTCTCCGCATAGATCTCGGTAGATGCGGCTTCCCTCGCACTCTAATGACCCGTTGCCGATCTGACGGCCTCACTCGTTGTCTGTCCTGATTCTTGACTCTCGAGTCTCGGGCTCGTTGTCTTCTTGCCGTCGAGCCTTTGGCTTCGATTGGGGTCTCCTCTGGCACGGCATGCCATCACATTGAAGGTTGTTTATGGAACGATGCGTACATGTGTTGGAACGTGTCTGTCTCTCGGTCCGTCTGTCTGTCTGTCTGTATCCTAGCGGTCCCTCCCCAATGCCATCGCCATCGTCCTCATCACCGACCTCGTTCACGTTCCAGTGTCTTGTGAACCATGCAACTGTCAGAGTGTCTCCCAGACAAACAGACAGACCAAATGCTGGACAGACAGTTAGAAAGAGTGAGTGTGTGTGTGTCAGAGGGAGGTGGAGTGTCCATGGTGCCGTTCCGCCTGGTGGTGCGATGGTGCATTACCAGCTCAGATGGGCCCGGATGGTCTCAGATGTTCTGAGATTGAGACATTGAGTGGTGATTCGACCGATTGATGGTTTTAGTGCTTAGTGCATGGCTTTATGCTTCCACAGCATGCATGACTATCTCTATCTCTCACTGTTTGTGTGTGTGTGTGTTTGTATATGTGTTGGTCCAACAGAGCGCGAGGCCAAAGTTGTTTCCTTTAGTTAATTGAGTGGTTATCATTTGGTGTTGTTTCCATTTTTCTCTTGTCTCCTCCCTCCTACACTCGACAGACCACCTCCTTTAAGCCATAATCTCCGTTGGCCTGGTGTTGATATGTTGCGCCTCACTTGCCACTTGACTGACTATCTGAGTGACTAAATGACGAAGTGACTGACTGACTGACTGGGTGAGGAAGTAAATGACTGACTGAGTGAGTAAATGACTGACTAAAGGACTGTCTGACGAACCCAGTGTCTGAGCGACGACGACTAGTCTTATCGGCCATCCATCCAAGCCAATGTTCTTCGGTCTTCTGGTCGATGTTGTCCATCTGCATATGTTGTCTAATGGGTTGTCAGGAGATCGGGTTCGTGGTCTTCGTGCGAATCCAGAGGGGAGGTCGTCGTCCATCGTCAGTCGTTCCTCGTTGGTCGACGTTGCCGATTGTTCGCATTTGTAATTTGGCTAATTTATTGATTGATTTGAACTTTAACAACTCTGAGGAATTATTTCTCTCGTCTCTCGATCGATGAAGGCTCGAAATTGGTTTTTCGATTGGAAACGGCGACTCCTTCGGATGGCGATAACAGGAAAAATCTTAGACAAGGAGAAGATTGAGAGGTGGATTGAGTTCAATTCGAACAAAAAAAAGTTGACTTTTGGAATTTCCCCCTCCTCGCGAGAATTTTCATGGCGAGTCGCCGAATCGAGGAGAAGGTCACCGATTGTTGCTGGTTGTTGGTGGCTGGAGGCGTCCGTTTCATGTTGGCGGATCCTGGAACCGAACGAAACAATGGGCCAGTTTCGCACCCCGAGGCCAGGACTCGACAAACACAGAGTCGAAAAAATCACAATCTCCCGATCGATCGAAAGAGAGACAGAGAGAGGGAGGGAGAGAAACGAGAACCACAAACGAATCGAGCTTCGGTTGGTCTTGCATGGAACTCGAATCATGGAAGCCCGGAAGCGCGATTGCAACGCAGTTGATTGAATTTGCGAAAAAAGAACACAGCAAAGAAAACCTCAACAAGAACAACAATGGGCATTTATGGCATTTTTCATAAGTTGGCACCACTTGGCATTTGGACGCTGGGTTCTGCCCGACGAGTTCGACGAATGGCAGTTGCCACCTGGTTGAAGTCGGACGCCACGTCAGGCCACGTCTCGTTTGGTGTCTCTCTCAAGACTCTGACTCCGACTCTGGACTTTGGCGTTGAGGTTTTTATTTCGCTGCCCTCGGGCGTAAATTCGGAAGCAAATTAATGTTAAATAATTTACCGCTAATCTCGACAAGGACCACCAACACAACAATAACCACAACAACGACGATGACGCCTGCCTGCCCTCCCCCGAACGTCGACGACGACGACGTGGCTGAACTCTGGCTCCATTGTGTGTGGCGGCGATTTATGGCTCTGGCGATAAGGCCGCTAATTTGCGGGGCTCGGGAGCAATTACCAGGGCCGCCCGGCCCGGGGTCACGTCTCACATGCCAAACACGGAGGCGGCCACTTGGTCTTGGACGTGGTTCTCGTCAAATTCTTTTCAACAACTGAAGGGCTTTGACCTCGCTCTCCCTCCCTCTTACCTCCCACAGTCGTTGAGGGCCTCTTGTGGAATCCATCCATCCATCGTCTTCTGGTAGAGCCCAGTGAGATTTCCTCGCACAATCTGCAATTCAAATGCTCGAAGGCCTCGTCAAAAACCCTTGGCGCCCGCATCGAGTTGAACCCTCCTCCGACTTCTCATCGACATTGTTGAAGCATTCGAAATCCCCAAATACCAATCGACAACTGTCGTCACTGCCGCCTGCGCAGGTCCCAGAGGACAGCGGACGGATCCCACCTCCGCCCTGAGTGGGCTCGTCCTAAGCTCCCTCTTCGTGCTCGCCCCTCGGTCCCTCGCCATCCTCGTCACAGTCTGTCGACTTCTCCACCTTTCGTCGGTCGATCGTTTGCATTGGACGCGTCGCAAATGTCATTTGAAATTGAAAATTCGCATCGATCGGTCGATGGTGGGCTCCAAACAATGCGCGTCCATGGCTCTGTGGATGAAGGGGGAAGGTGAGGTCGCCAGACGCCGCCGACTCGTATGAATCGTGGAAGAAATACGCGCATCGAAATCACATTCGTTAAAATGATGGATGGGTCCATCAGATGCAGGCTTTGTAAAGTTAAAAATATTTATCCAAATCAAGACGGATAGCTCGACCAATAGATAGATGGATGGATGGATGGATGGATGAGTGGATGGATAGATGAGATTTATGAGTGGATGGATAGATAGTGGACGAATAGATGGTTGGATGAATGAAAGGATAGAGCTTCATCGATAGACGAGTTGTTTGTTTCCAGAGATGGATGGATAGCTTGGGTCGATGGCTTTGGTTTGTTGAATTGGTGGGTGAATAAAGCGATGTCACTGATGGAGTAGTTGGTTTGGAGCGAGATGTGATTCACGTGAATGGCGAAGTCTCATGAGAGCAGGACAAAGAAGTAGTTGAGGAAGGGAAAGAAAGTGAAAGGAGCAGATATTGAGAAAGAAAGGAGAAGGAAGTGGAAAAAAAAAATAGGAATTGGAGAAGGATAGGAGAAGGAACGGAAAAGAACTTTGATGGGGTTAAGAAGAAGGAATTGAGGAGAAGAAAATCAGAAAAGAAAGAGAAATCATTGTCATATATTCCATCGCGACGACTGTTTTCTTCCATTCTTCAGGAAAGCTCTTCTCTTCTCATTGAATCAAAAGTGATTTTTTGATTTCTCTTCTAAGACTCCCATGATCCCGTCGTAGGTCTTCCTTAAATGCCTCCTTCAAGGGCAGACACGAGTGGCAATTTAAGGAAGCCGACGACATGTTGTGCAAATTCCCATTTAAATTGGTCTCTCACGGGGTGTGTGATCCAATGGGACCCAACTCGACGCGGCAACAACGCCCCATGACGACGAACACGAACCACGACGGCGTCGTCGCCATCACCATCGACGTCGTCGGACAGAAGGACGAGGCGTGACCAATCGAGGGCGACCCGGCGACAACAAATGCTCGGAAGCGACCACGGAATGGCGCATGGATTGTCATCGATCATGGCCAATGACTGGAGCAGAGGGACGAGGGGTGGAGGAGGAAACCGCAGTAAAGGAATCGAAAGGATATTAGAGATGGCGACAGACAGTGGCTGAGGGGAAGGGGTGTAATAGTGGAAAGAGATGCAAGAGGGGGAAGAGGTGGAGGCAATAACGAGAGAGAGAGGAATCTTAATCGTTGGAATGAGGGCTATTTTTCTCTATTGATTGGGCGGCTTGGCAGGTTGCAACATATGGGAACGGCAGCAGGACAAGGAGGATGAGAGGGGAAGACGATGTGGAAGAAGTAAGAGTGCGAAAGAGCTATGAGTGGAGATGGAGAAGGAAATGCAATTTTATTTGATTTACGAGAAAAGGGTTAACAAGATGCGCGCTCGCTCGCTTGTGGTGAGAGGCAGAGACAACGAGCACGTGATTCCGATTGAGAGGGAGACAGAGAGAGAGAGAGCGAAAGAGAGGGAGATACAATGAGAGAAAGAGAAGAAAGAGTGAGGAGAGAAGGGGATCCCAGCCTATTAGAAACACTTATGGGAAACAGAAATCTTCGTGGTGTTGTTTTTGTCAATTGCAAAGTGGATTTGGCAGCAATCGGACGATGAGATGAGACGAGACGGTGGACCGGGCACCGACCGCAGACGACGTGGGACCCGACCCCTCACTGGGTGCCGGCAAATGTGGGCATTCATCTTGGGATTGCCGCGGCCTCGGGACCGAACGGGAGTCGGGGATGGATCGGGGCTGGCGACTGGGTTCAGGATCCGGATTGGGTTTGGGATGGTCGCCGGACGACGGTTGAAGGCTGCTGGTCGTTGGTTTGGTTCGCTTCGTTTTGGATGCCATAAAACTGAGTTATTGGGCAGCAGGTGAACTGGGAACATTAAATTGAGTTGTAAGCGATTTCGATCGGACCGCGCCGAGAGAAAGCAATCGAATTGTTATTATGATTGTTGTTGTTTTTGGCATTGTTGTTGTCATTATTGTTGTCGATGCTGTTGTTGTCCGGATTGTTGTAGTTATTGTCGGGATTCTTGTAATTATTGTTATTGTTTTGTTGTAGTTATTGTTATTGTCTTGTTGTAGTTATTGTTATTGTCTTGTTGTAGGTGTTGTTTTTCTTTTGCTGGTGCTTGCGGTGGTGTCAGCGATACCGATGAAGCCATTAAGCAGCACTCGGTGGTCATCAAATCCCCGGGAGCTCGGTGAATTCTGGGTCAAGATTCCTTGCCCACTTCCCACTTGACTTTCATCGAGGTCCCGATCTCTTTCTCTCGTTGTTGTTGTTATTGTCTCAGACGTCGTCGTCGTTGTCTTCCTTTCCATAGATTCCAAAGAGACGCCCCCGCGAGACGGGGCCCCTTGAGGAAGAAGGAATGTCAACAACAACAACAACAATGAGAAACTATGAGAAATACGAAGAGAAGAAAAACTCTTCCGAGTCACCAGCAGCAACGAAGCAGGTGGGAGGGAAGGGGAGGAGAGGGAGAGGCTCGAAGACCACGAAGACCACACCTTGACGTGCCTGGCGAGCGTGAGACAACGACGACGACGACGGTGATGGCGACTACGACGACGCCAACGACGTCGATTGGCAACGCGGCGACATCATGAGCGACAATTCATCAGCCAGCCGCGACAGGAGAACAACAAAAATGACGGCAATAACAACGACAACAAAGGCCGAGCGACAGACCGCGAATCGAATGAGAGAGAAGGATGAAAAGAATGGGTGGAAGAGTGGGGTGAAAGAGAGAGCGAGGGGGGAGGGTCGAGGAGGAGCCGCTCGGTCGAGTGACAGCGCAATAAGTAATGCATCAGCGGAGCAGACAAATCAACAGCGGCGTAACGGCGTGTCCACCTTCTCTCCATTTCCCTGTCTCTCTCTCTCTCTCTCCCGCCACCCCTCGTACTCTTTCCCCTTTTCATCACCCCTCTCTGAAGATCACAATATCTCCCACGGCCTGACTTTGTCTCCCTTTGCTATGACGACGAAACAAAGTTGCTTGGAGAATCTCGACAAATGGACAAAGCAAACAAAACTGGGAGAACTAGAGAGAGAGAGACAAGAAAGAAGGAGAAAGAGGAAGAAGGAGAACAAGAGAAAGAAGGAGAGCGAGGAAAATAGTTAGATAACGGGGGTGTTTGGCGACCGCAATCGATTCACGCCCTCCAGGGGTCGACCATGGTCTCCACCTCAGCCTCCTCGTCATCCATCGTTCCTTCTTCTCCTCTTCTCCTCTTCTCCCCCTCAGCCAAGCAATTAATTGCCTTCGAATTCATTCCATTCCATTCCATTCCATTCCTTACCTTGAGAATTTCTTCTATTCTATTTCAATTCCAGCCCACTTGGCTTTATTGGATCTCGTTTCATTTTCTACGTTTGCTACGGTTTACCTCGGTTTCTTCGGTTTACCACAGTTTCGGTTTGCTTAGGTTTCGGTATCTTCTGTTTTGGCTCCACCGACGTGATCGGTAGCCACTTGGCCAGCCCCCATCTCCGGCTATCAGTGGCGCTATCGTGGCCGCATCACATGTGACCGTTATCGAAGCTCATATTCTCCCACTTGGCAATAAGAACTCCTCTCACTTCTTAGCTTCCTCCGTCTTTTCTCTCTCCCACCCATCGATGGCTCCCTCCCAGCATCGAACACCAGGACTCAGCAGCTCCGATGGCATCAGCGAAACCGAAACCTGTCCCGCCGAGACCCCTGAACACCATCGGAGTCTCCAATGAAACTCAGATCCAAACACAAGCCGAGATCCAGGAAGCCATTCGGAGGCTACGCATGCGTCTTGAACGGTGGAGAGGGACGGACGAGGCGGAGAGGGCGAAGACCGTGGAGCAGCCACGGGGAGACGACCATGCAGCGGAGAGAAATCTCTTCGCCATGGATATTAAACGCTGATGCATCGGGCGATGGATCCACGTATGCGGCAACTGCAACGACGACGTCGACGACGGTTGCGACTGAGACCGAGGTCGAGGCAATGACTATTGGGCATGGTCAGCAGCACCATCACCAGCACAGTGGGGAGACGAAAGGAACTAGAGGAGATGACGATAGAGAGGATGGAGTCTTCCAGAGATGGCGGCAGAGATGACGCTGGTGATGGCGTATGGAGGATAGAGAATGGAGGATTGAGGATGGTGGATGGAGGATTGAGGATGTTGGATGGAGGTTGGAGGATGGTGTATGGCGTATGCCGGATGGTGGTGGATCGCGTACGGCGATGGTGTGGCGATGGTGCGCCGTCTCGCATCGGAATGTTTGGTAACTAATGCAATTAATATTCACTGCCGATAGGTGAGCATAATTTACGTGCTGAGTTTACGATGTGGTTTTTGGCTGCAAGCGGAACTTGGCCAAAGCCGCCGATCGACCGACCGAACGAACAGCCGTGGCAGCGGCATGGAGGGAGATTTTGAAGAAGAATGTGCCGGCTGTGGCGAGTGGTGGACTCGCTGACTGTCCGACTGGCGATATCGATAACGCCTCGGGGTGTTACCGGAGTCGGGCGGCCGATAGACGATCGAGGAGCCATCGAAGGATGAAGAAATATGGCGAGAAATTGGTGCGACACGCACCGAAAGAAAACTCCAACGAGAATCGTCAACTCTATCAGATGATCTAAGTAAGATAGAACAGTCAATAGAATAGTTAAAGAACCAAAATAATTGGTGAAGAAAACTCATTCATAAAGAATGATCATTGAATATGGAAATGAAAAAAATAATATTAAAATTTTTTAAATATTTTCTCTCCGTGTATTTCAAGCAAAGTGTCTTCGACCGATGAGAGCACCTGTAGCCATCGGAGCCGTTGGAGCAAGAAAACTTCATGGTAATCTTATTGATAGAACATTCCCCGTGGTTACGATGTCGATATATTGCAATGTGCACATGTACAGTATGATCGTATATAGTTTCATATATATGCAAGCCATTTGTCAAATTCGTTGATGACACCGAGCAAACGTTCTCCGATCTTTTTGTAGCATTTTTTCAATTTTTGAACCCATTCATTCTTAGATTACGAGATCCCATTGTCAAACCCTATCAATGAGGCTTCTGCATTCAAGGTAGATAATCCCAAACTTAAGATATCAGATCGCAGACATATGAAGACCACACATTCATAGAAGCTATGTAACCACTTTCTTTGATAGCCATCACTTGCTGCTCACACGGATGGATAGAGAGAGATGACACGCCTCATGGTCTGACCCACTTCCATTTTATCATCCAATTAAAAGCCGATCCCCATCGGATCACGAGATCGCAACCTTCTCCAATTCCCCGACATAACCGAGTTGCCAGAGGACCCGGTATTTATTTTTAGATCATTTGATCTTCGCCACCTCTGGCTGTCAATCATTTCGCTGGCAGGGGCGAACAATGTGAGAGGGGTGAGACAGAGAGGGAGAGAGAGAGAACAGAGAGAGGTGGCGATCGGAATAGCCACGATTGTGACTTCAATACCAACTGGAGGAGCAGGACCGCCAGCCAGCCATCGCGATCGCGAGAAAATGCCACCCAGCGTCACATGAGCGAACGTCCCAATTCGTCACGGGCGTCGCGCGGGACCCCGTGAGGCGAAGGCGCGAACCGGCTGACACCCAAGAGACCCACATATGCCGCTGTGAACGGCGAACGTGCTGGAGGGCGGAGGGCGGTTGAATTTAAATTTAGGTCTGCTCGTTGTCTGCGAAAGATTTTGCATTCATTTATGCGAAGTTCACACCGACAAACAGCCTCGACTCGTCGACTGTCTGTCAGTCGTTTGAAGTCCATGATGTACGGCTGCTCTCTCCCTGTCTCTTTCTTTCTGTTTCTCTTTCTTTGTTGATCGAGCTCCTTCGCCGCCATAACCCAGCAACCTATTGCTCCCATTAGGCGCATAGGAGTGACGACTGCGAGAGTTTCCGTCTAAATCTGATGCATATTTTATACGCCTTCCCTTCCCGGCATTGATATGCTAACTGTCGCTTGTCTGTCTGTCTGTCTGTCCCTCCATCATTGTCGCCAGTGACTCTAGCTTGACAGGTCTTCGACTGGGGACAGGTCGTTGGCGGGCGTTGGGGTGTTCAGTTGATCCTGGATCAGGGCCCAAGGGAAATGAATTTCAATTCTAATTCCGTCAGAATTGGAAGAGTGAATGCGAAGCCTTTCCCACTCATATTGGATCCTCATTGCTCCTTACTATCATACCTTTATTTATTCCTCACCACCATCATCATTAACAAAAGCCATTATCACACATACAGCTGCACCTCATCATCTTCCTTATCATGAGTTTACCCTTCTAACCTTTGTAAATTTTTTTAAGTTTGCAAATTGTTTAATTTGGCAAATTTTTAAAATTTTAAATTCTCAATTACAATATTTAAAATTTTGATTATACAAATATAAAAATTGTAAATTTAAAAAATTTTTCAATATTGTAAATTATTTCCATTTTATAAAATTTTAAATTATGTAATAATTTTAAATTTTTAATAATAAGTTTTTAATATTTATTTTTTTAATGTTCATACATTCTACAAAAATTTTCCATATTGTATATTAATCAAATTTGTAAATTTGACCATTTTGTTTTGTCTATTTAATAAAATTTATACTTTGTAAATGTTACATTTATGGAAAATTTTTTAATTTTTCTTTAATTTTTTAAACTCTTTTGTGATTTTTTCCTAATTAATTTTATTCAATTTTGTAATTTTTTTGCATTTGAAATTGGTTGAATTTTTTTAATTTTAAATTTTTTGTGAAAAATTAAATAATTTTGATAAATTTTTAAATTTTGAAATGTTTGAAAAATTTGAAAATATTTAAATATTTGAAAATATAAAAAAATTAAATAATTTGAAAATGTTTCAAGTTTTTAGTGTTGTTTATTTTTAGTTTGGCAACATATCATGAAATTTTTCTTCATTATTACCATCTCTATCGGCATAATGATCTGCTCAACCATCCCCATCATCCTCTCACAGTAGACCGACAACGAAACGAATGTTACCATAACTTTTGGCTTTAATTAAAGTCGTCGGTCGAACTCTTTGTCGACTCGATGCGAACTCCTCTCCAGCTGCAACGAAGAGGAAGTCTATCCTCCTATACATGGGAGTGCTCCTCGTCTCTTCCTCCACATGGTCTTTGTTGCGATGTATGCAACGCATACGCTGCCGCCCAGATGCAGTCAGTGCTCGCAATCGGCGCAGAAGCGGGGTCGGTTTGAAAAGTTTTCCTAATTTAATTACAATACGGAGGGAACGCGCGTAATATTTTATGTCTAATTAAATTTGCCGCAATTTCACTCAAGCGACTCAGAGCCAACACTTAAATCGAGCGGACAGCCATGAGGAGGAGGGGGCGAAGAGGCGAAGACCTAGAGACTGAAACTCGCAGAAAAGGCTCGACTGAGAGGAGGACGGAGGAACGGATAGTTGGAGGGACAGAGGGATGGATGGAGGGTCCAACGCATGAGTGGAGGGAGTCGTTAGATCGGTAGCTGCTACGTCTTGTTAATAAGCCGTGGAGCAATGGCCTAGGACGGGGACACGAGGAAACCCGGCCATTTGATGTTGGCCCCGCCTCGATCTCGGCCCTGTCCCCACAAGTCGTCGGCGGTTCCAAGAGCCAGGAGCCGTGTGCTAATAAGCAGCCTATCCGCCGGCTGTCGGGGTGCATTTCATGGGCCGTCCGTAAACTCGGCCGGACGCAGTGGTTAACACGAATATTGCATTGTTATATTCGTTCGCATTGTTGTTGTGGTTAGGACCAAAACCGTAACATGCGTTGGCGTCAACATCGCCACCATCAACAACATCGTCGTCGTCGTCGTTGTCGTCGTGGTTGCTGCTCACACACCTCATGGTTTCGCTTCTGGCCCAGGGTCTGCGGTCCCCGGGCTCTGGTCTCCGGTCTCTGTCTCCGGTTTGTGAAACCCCGAGGCTCGGAGGTCCCTTTATTTGTGCAATTAGCTGAAAAGGCACCTTACGTCAGGCGCCTATTGTCGGCCTCGTGAATTATGTGCTCTGTCAATGCGTTGTAATTGGAACACAAATGGCAATGATCTATGACAGCCGGCTGACATATTTATACACACATGGCTAGAGTGCAATGTATGGGTTAGATAGATGGCTTGTTGGTGAAGTTTGACACCTGGATTTCGCGATGGGCGCGAGCTGGACCTTGGAGTATTTTATACTTGTTAATGGTGATTTGAATTTAAATATATTCTCGTATTTGTTATCCTCCACTTCCTAAAATGGTCTTTGTCTCTTTTGCACATATTCTCTTCTTTTGTTCTCATTTTCCTCCACCTTTTTCTAGTCTCTCTCTCCCTTTAATTTGACTCGTCTCCACTTAAATGTCTTTCGCTTTGTTAATCTCTTTCATCTGAGCTCCTGCCAACTCCCAAACTTCCCGCTATTCGCCCGGCACTCGATTTACCGAGCCCGCGTCAGCTTAACCGGAGCTCATCCTAGCGAGTTAATTACATTGTGTTTGAGAACCTGAACCTTTCCCAAGATCCCCCCTTCCGCCTCATGTTGATTCCTCTTGCTTGTAACATCACCTGGCGCCAAAGTTTCCCTCCATTCTCCACTGGAAATATGAAAATTCCGGGCTCCATTCGAATCAAGCACAAACTCCCGCCTCGTTTCGGAGCATACAAAGTAGTCGGTTGCTACCGTCTGGTGGAAACCATCATCAGCGCCGTCTGCTCTCGTTCCTCGCTCCATGGATGCGTTGATGTGCTTAATGCTAATTAACTGCGACACAGCGTGGAGAGGAGCTACTGTGAGAGGCGAAGAAGAAGCTTCTGCATGATGCTCCTATGACGGACGCAGAGGTTCCTCTAACGATGGAGTAGCAAATACTATGACGATGGCGTATAAGTTTCTATGAGAGGCGATGGAGAGACGAACAGACATCAATGACGAAGAAGGAGGCGAAGGAAATTCTGTTCGAGGGCTTCTGTTTCGAGCGAAGGAGGTTCGCTTTCAAGACGAAGAAGGTTCTTTTTCGAGTCAAAGGAGTTTCTGTTGCAGGTTCCATGAGCGAGAGCAGATGATTCAGAGCCAGGTACGAATTCCTCGTTTTAGTCATGAGCTTCTAGGGATCTCAGTTGCTTCGTTTAAAACTACCAAGGAAACTCTTTTATAACTTTCCACCTCTTTCGCCTTCGCGAGTTTAGTTTGTAGTTTGGTTTTTGCATTTTTTTCTCCTATTTTCATTGTTGTACGTATTGGTTGTTGTTGTTGCGATTGTTTTTGTGATTGTTCATGCATTTGTGATTGTTCTTGTTTTTCTTGGCGTTGTTGGTATTCCTTCTGTTGTTAGAATCCCCTATGTTGTTGGTATTCTCTCTGTTGTTGGATCGTCGTCGTCGTCGACGTGGGTTTTAGAACGGTTCGCTTGAGTTTGGCTCGGTCGGTTGCCCATGGTTTTTGGCACGTTTTCATTCGTGTCTTAATTAATTACTTGCCAAAGTGCAGAACGTGCATTGTTGTCGTAAGTGTTTTAACCCACATTTCACGCCATCTAATTAGCGAAGTGCTTTGCATGCTGATGCAAAGTGAAATGCAAACTTCAAACTGCACAAATTTTTAATGGAAAATTCTCACAAAGTCTTCAAATAAAAAAAAAGAAAAGTCATAATAAAATAAAATCCTCTGCGGACGAGTTGAGCCGATTACATTGTGTGAACGTGATTTGGTTTGTTCCTGCCAAGTTTTAAGTGTTTAGTAATTATTGATATGAAATCTATTTTAATTTGCATTATTTCATTTGTTTTCACTATTGTATTAGTTCACATAATTATATTAGTTTTAACTATTTTATTAGTTTTAATTATTTTATTAATTTCCATTATTATATTAATTTTCATGAATTTGTTTGTGTTCATTATTTGATTATATTTTGGTATTTTACTATAACTGATTTTATTTTATTATTATTATTTTATATTCATTTTTTCATTACTTTATTAGTTTTCATTATTCTTTAGTTTTGATTATTTTATTAGTTTTTATTACTTCATATTTTTATTATGCCCTTATCATTCCATTTATTTTAATGTTCTCTTCGTTTTGAATACCATCAAATTTGTGTCTCTATAATTTCACTAACTTCCTCAATTCGAGGCAATCGTGTAGTAAAATGTATTTTCTATAAAACCGAGCTGATATCCTAATCTACGCTATTCACACATTGCAATATCAGAACCTAATCTTCTTCTTGAGATTCTTCTCCCCGAGATTCTTCTTCTCGAGTTTCTTTATAAAATTAACCACTTTAATGATTCCATAGGACTTCGTTCAAGAGGATCCGCCCGCATCAAAACCTTACGCAATAAAATTCTACTCCAGAAGATCATGTTCCTCAAGTGAATCCCTTTCGATATGATCCTCAATTCACCATCTCTTTCTTCTTCTACTCTAAAAAAAAAGAATAAAACTCCAACGATCATCACCGTTTTTATCATCTCTTAAAGGCGGCCTTGTTGAACTCTCTTTTATTACTTCACACATTTCGTCCCAACCCCCCTCAATTCAAGAGCATCTTCTCCTTCAAGTACTTCGTACCCAACATTTCCTTTTCCAGTCGTCATCTGTAATAATTTTTCAATGGATCTTCATTTTCCGATTCACGCACGACTCTGTTGTGGATGTTGTTTTTGTTGTTGTTGTTGTTCCGGAGGTTCTTCTTGTCTTCGGTCCATGCCATGTGGCGATATGTCTTTCCGTAGTGTCTCCGGTCGACCATACAGACGGGCGCATGAACAGACAAATGGACGGCGGACAGACAGACCGAAGGACGGACGGATGACGTGCATTTCCCCATGTCCGCCACTTTTATGGCCGTAATCTCCAATGGCTAATGTCAATTTAATTAAAACCGCCGATAAGTGGTGGCCGCTGCCTCAGCCTCAGACGGTCGTGCGGTCCGCTGGTCCTCGTCGACGTCGTCGTTGTCTGTCTGTCTCTGAGCTGTCGGTTGCGAAAGCCTTTCTAACACACGCCACTCGAAACCGGATAGCGAAGAGGAACAGGGAGGAGGAGGAGGATTCAGGAGGTCTTCGTGTGGTTGGTTCGGGAGGCGTTCGCGGATCTCGTGAGTGCCTGGTGGCTGCCTCGTCGTCTCCACCTTCCCCGTCTTCGCCCTCGTCGTCTTCCTCGTTGTCTTCCTCGTAGTCCTCGTCATCGTCTTCTTGGTCTTCGCAATAATCGTGGTCGTTGTCTTCGGCGCTAATTTCGAACGCATGCAAACAAGCAGCGACATCTAGGTGTCAATTGCTGTAATGTGATCCGAAATGATGACGGCCACGCGGACAACACGACTGCCGGAGTCCCGAAGTCCGGAGACACCATGGAGGACACGGCGATGACTCAGAGAGGGACCAGGAGAGGGACGATGAGGGGACGGAAGAGTGAGATAGCGTTAGTTGGCATTTGTTTTATGCGCATGCGCGGCTGTTTTGTGCAGATTTGACAGTTTTATGTTTATTCGTACAAATTAATATTGCACCATCCTCCTGCTTGCTCATCCTCTCGTCACACCCTCGACCACCTTGCCCCCTTGTCACGCGACTCCGTCGAGTCAGTCCGAGTCCACATGCGCCGAGTCGACGCAGGTGCGCAGCTGCCCGGCGCTCGATCGGATTACGCCGGACGTCTCGTCTAACGCCCGTCCGTCCGGCTGTCCATCTGACTACTTCTTCTTCTCTCTCCGTCCCTCTCTCGTCCTTTCTTTCAGAGTATCTCTGATAAGGAGATTTGACTAATTTGCCTTCGTCTAAGTCCATCGTGGTTCAGAAGAATAACAACAATTTCTCATGTACAAATATGTACAAATACAAATAGAATATAATCATATAAAGCAATATTTCCTTCGACACTCGCTTTGCCGAGGGGTCCCCTGGACCACCCACGTTGCTCTAATTCTTTCATCACAACAGCGACAATAACAACAACAACAATAACAACAGCAACAACAACCTGGCATATATCTGATTTATTAGATGTGGTTTTTTATTGCTTTAATGTGGTGTTTTTAGTTGGTTGTTGTGGTATTTTGTTGGTTGATGTGATGATTTTTTCTTTGTTGTCGTAGTGAAAGTTTTTGTTGTTGTGTAGGTAGTTGTTGTGATAGTTGTTGTTATTTCTAATGTCGGTCGGCCTTCGTCGACGTTCGCCTTCATCTCGTCCTAAACTGCTTGTCGGTCTTATCATCCTTCACTCTCTGCCCTCCTCCATCATCCGAGGCATCTTGTTGATTAGTCGATCAAAGCCGAGGGACCACCCAGGGTCCCTCTCGACACAGGAATTCGTCGCTCTCAGGTAAACAACGTCAGCAGGTTCGCTTCATCTCGATTCACTCGATGATGATCTCGATTGGGTATTTGTTGATCCCGCAACAAGACGAAGCGAGGCTGGAGAGATCCTTGAAGAGGATCGGATCGAGGGATCTCAATCGGCGGGACCTGTTTGGGATTTCATCATCTAAATCATAGAACGATGCTCGAAGGGATTTCTCTACCAAATCCGATGATGGATTCCATGAAGACCTGCTTCCAATCCCTGAATGCTTCCGTATGAAATTCTTCTTACCTTCCTTGCGATTTATACATCCCCTCACGTTTCTCACAGTTCACACACATGCGAGTGAATGAAAAAATAAAGTGAAATAAGTGAATGAAAAAATAAAGTGAAGTGAGTGAGTAAAAATTTGCATGCGGCTCCCCTAATTCGACTGACAAGTGGCTCTCGTCCCCGTCCCTTCCGCCCCTGCCTCGTGCCTCTTGTCGGCGCTCGCGTTCGTCTAACGAATTAAAATGCAATTTATTTTCAATTAGCAATTTTTATGCATCGCGTGTCATTTGCAAAACCGTCCGCCAGAGGAAGCGATCGTCACCGTGGTTGGAGGGTGGCGGAGAGGGGACTGGGGGACGTTGGTGTTGTTGCTGATGGAAAAACGACAGCCGGCAAAATGTCAACTCTTCAAAACCAAATGCAAATGAAAATGAAATTAGCAAAAAATGACAAATTGCAAACGTAATTGCGGAGTTTTGTCTGTCTGTCTGTCCAACCGATTGTCCGTCTGTCCAACCGATTGTCCGTCTGTCCAACCGATTGTCCGTCTGTCCAACCGATTGTTCGTCTGTCTAACTAATTTTCAGTCTGTCCAATTGGTTGTCTGACTATAGAACTGCTTTTTTTCCATCCAACTGCCTATCTTTCTCTCTGTTTCTCCAACTATTCGACTTCCTCTTTGTTCACTGTCCACTTGTTGGAGTTATCTGTCCAATAGTCTCAGTCTGTCATTGAGTTCCCGGCCTGTCTGTCCGTTTCATCTGTCTC
This sequence comes from Coelopa frigida, assembly GCA_017309665.1. NCBI lineage: Eukaryota > Metazoa > Arthropoda > Insecta > Diptera > Coelopidae > Coelopa > Coelopa frigida. The sequence goes on from CM029563.1 coordinate 25,218,579, forward strand.
TTGTTCTGTTTGTGTCTCATTCTATCTGTCTCTCGTTTTGTTCATATATATATAAAACTATGTCACTGATCAAGTGAACGGCGACGCGCATGCAAATTGCGGTTGAAATTAATTATTTCAATTAGAGATTCACAATTGGACACTTTGAAAAAAAAGACGAGGGTTCCCCCAATACAATACAGTGAGATTCACTTAAAGACCTCAACGCTTCACAAAGTCACCGCAAAAATTGGCCTCTTATTGTGGTGAGCTCTTTTCCTTCCTTTGAGTTCCATTAAAATTCCCCTCCCGATCAACCCAGACAGCCTTTAATTGGCAGCGGCCTCCCCAGGTGAGCAGAGCCCCTTTCTTCTCTCTCCCGAAGGCGACACATTAAATTGGCTGTGACTGAGTTCGACGATGCCTCCTCAAAGAGGGAGCCACCCTCAGTTACAGTCACATCCCCAAATGTAATTTTCTGGCCCTTTCTTCTCTGGCCCCTCATCTCAGGCCCTTTATTTCAGGCCCTTCATAGCCGCCCCATGCGCCCTGCCTCTTGTCCCTTGGTCTCATGTCCCGTGCTCTCTGTACCATGTCTCAACTGCCGTCTGCGACATTAATGAAATTGAGTGACAATTTGGGACCCTTTAGGGCCGGGACTTCTAGTGTCACAGGGCTTTGTCTCGACGTCGTTGTGGTTGTCGTCTTCTTTGTTGTTATTGTTGCCTGTCTTATTGTTATTAAAGTCCTTTTGTTGTTACAGTCTTATTGTTGTCAATGTCTTTTTTTTGTTACCATCTTATTGTTGTATTCTTAGTATTCCTTGTTGTTGTAGACTTGTCTCCGGTGCTCCCCATCAGGTTCCGGTCTGACAGTTTTTACCTCAACCTTTTTACCTTCACGTGTCGTCGCGCGAAATCGTCTCCTGCCTACATTTAAGTGGTTCATATTTAACGATGCGACCTGACGGTCTCGATGTCAGCTGACCTCAACACCTCATCCCACCTTCTCATTCCTCCTTTCCTCATCCCATCCGATTATTTGCCTCAGCCCATCTGACTTCTTGCCTCATCTCTTCCGACTCTTTTCCTCATCTCTTCCGACACTTTTCCACATCCCCTCTGACTCCTTCCCCCATCATGTGCCGCCTATCTCTGTGATAGCGCTGGTATTCGTTTCGGACTGATATTTTCAGTCAGACTTTTCGGTTTTATTTTATTGTCGAATTCCAACTGAAACGGGATCAAAAGGGAGAAGAGGAAATTCTGTCGACGACAACATTCCAGTTGGACAGAAGAAGCCGAGGATGTTGGGGGTGTCTGCGAAAAGGAATGTCGAAATTTACATGGTCTCCAGAGAGCAATGGTAACATTTTCGATGAAAGGTTCGATGAACGGCAAAGGGTTGTGTGCTACAGGAAACCCAATCTTAAAGGGTTTCCTTTTGGTTCTTGAGGATATCATTCACAGTTATTGTGGGTATCATCCTCAGTTACTGAAGGTTTAATTTCTTTCTTTTGCTGACGACGTACCTCCCACCACTCGCTCATAATTGTCGACCCTTATCACACGATCGAAACAACATCAACACCAACGACAACGACGACGTCCGACATTCAAACAGTTAGCAATTACAATTTTATCAGATTTCACGTCGGACACCAGTGAACATATCCATAAATTAGACACTAAAAATTCTCCTCCTTCCACTCAAGACCAGAAGCCCGTGGATCGTAAGATGGAGGTGGGGGCAGAACAGAAAATGGTATTTAGTATTCTTTGCGGTATTTGTTTACCATACGTCATATCGTGTCGTTGACAGCGGGCAACGCGAGGCGACGGACGGCTTCGGAGTCTTCCAAGTGGTGACTGCTAGACCGAGTGTCTTTTCGGCTTGGCCTTGGAATGATGATGATCATTATGATGATGATAACTGTGAAGACCACTGTGAGGACTACTATGATGGTGATGAGCACGACGATGATCATAACGACTACGACTGTCGATGGCTGTCATTGCGATTCCACGCACCCACAAATATTAACCATCCGGCCTACCTCCAAGAGAGATATAAAGATAATAAAAGCAACAACTAAAAATCAACAGCAACAAAGCAACAACACTATCAGGGAAAACAACAACACCATCAGAAAAAAGTGCAAAAGCATTATAGAAAACAACCATCAACGATGACGACGACGACGACGACATCATCGATGACAATGACTTGTTGCCGCTGGTGAACTCATCAATTCCTCAGTTGTTGCTGTTGCGACAATAAAAATTGTCGTCGTCATGGTGTGTGGAATATTAAGACAGGCTTGTAGAAGGATCCTTAGGGAATGAGGAAACCCCTTGGCTGCCTTTAAGAATTTAATCTCAATGACAACGTCGTTGTTGTCGTCTTAGTCTTCTGGTAGGAGAAGGTGATGGTGATGGAGGAGGTCGAGGTAGGGTGAGGGGAGTGGGTTCACAAGATAAGCCCAGATCGTATCACAACTCTCATACGTGTTGATAAAATAGTGCCCCATCCATACATTGTATGCAAGGAGCCACCACCGTGTGCAAAAGAGGGCGACAGAGAAGGACGGATAGCTCTAGTATAAGAGGAAAATAGATAGAAGAAGGAAGAGACTACATAGAAAGAACGAGATAGGCAGAGGTGGAGAGATAGAGACAGAGAGGGGGCTGAGAAACCGAAAGCCAATTTATTAGATGCTGAGTTATGTCTGCTCAAATAAATCGCAGTCAACAGCGCAGTTGCATCGCTGCCGACGAAGGCGAAGACGACCAGGCGCGAAGGCAACGAAGACGAGGCGCATCCGACTTCCAAGGACGATCCCGACGACGCAATTTCTCTCTCTCTTTCTCAGTCTATCTCTTTCCACCTTACCATGGTTTTCGTTGTCTTCTTTCTTCGTGTGGTCGATGTTGCTTGTCGTCTTTGTATGATGCTTTTTGTTTTCTTTCTAGGCCTTCTTTTTTCCTTGGTCTTGTTCTTCTCCTAAATATTTTTTCGCTCCTCTTATATTTCTCTTAGCTCTTGTTCCTCTTCTAGGTCTTGTGCTTCATCATGGTCGTCGTTGTCTTCATCTCCCTTTTTCGTTCCCTCTTTGTCCCACTCCCTCCCTAATAATGCAAATTTTATTGCAAACTCGCAGAAGAAGAGCGCGTTCACGAGCATAAATCTCGGCGCAAAGTGTTTGTTTTTCACACGACACCGATGGGGCGTGAAAAGGGGTGCGAGGGATGTAGTTCAGGGAGGCCGAGGAATCTCGGGCTGAGGAGAGGACTCCAGCGCCATCGGCGTTGCCGTCGACATCGCCACCGTCGCGGTAGCTGCAAGGATATGCATATGCGATCGCTTTCTTGAGGGGCGCAAAAAAAAGGTAGGAGAGGGAAATAGATAGGAATAGTCAGAGGAGAAGAGAGGTCGACAGAAATCAGAGAGAAAAATAGTTAGAGATGGAGATAAAGGGAGTCGAAAGGCGAAGAAGGAAAATCAGGAGTCAGTTGGTTTGAGAGGGATCAAAATAATCCGGAGAGCAGGGAGACAGATAAATACCCTAGGATGAGAGACAGAGATGCACATTTAGAGTAGGAGAGACAGAGATGCACATTTAGACTGACAGAGAGAGGGACCTTCAGAGGAAAAGAGACACCATGCTGAGGGAGACAGTGGATGGAGTTCGTTTGGCTTGACTCTATCGCAATCGCGTTGAGCGTGTTGCCACCATTTTTGGGCGCGAACAAAGCGTTTAGCAAGTGACAGGAAGTGGGGTTATGTTCATGTACCAGGCAAGTGCAAATGCATCCGCTGTCTGTGCGGGGTCGGTCTGGCGGAGAGATTTGTTGGCGAACACCGACAAACAGACTGTCGGACAGACAGATCGCTAGACCAACATCGCATGACCGGGGAGACGGAAGGAGGGATGGACGAACACATCGAAAGATGGTCTAGTGGACCCAGAGTCAGATGGTCGGATCTCGTCGGGACGGATGAATGGGGAGAAAGAAAGAGAGAGAGAGAGACGAGGACGAACGAATGGTGAGACGAAGTCAGCAGCATCCTTCGGAATGGTTTTGTAAATTTTATGCAGTTCCGTTTTTCATGCGCGTGTAACAAATGTGACAGCAATGGGGACTTTAACTGGTGAGGCGACATCCATTTTATTTGAACACGTCAGTGAGAGAAATTCCCACATTTTGTTTTATTTAAATTATTTTAGTTTTCCATTAAACTTCTCAATATCCTTCCGGTATAATTTTTATCATGGTAAAACAACAAGGTTTCTTGCATTGTCGTTTAAAAATTATTTCCATTTCCAAAACAATATTATTAAAATATTTATTTTATAAAATTAAAACAATTATATTAAAAAATATGTTTAAAAAAAGTGTTTAAAAAATGTATGTAAAAAAAAATCATCAAGATGTATTAAATAATAAAAAATATATTTAAATTTTATATTAAAAAAAATTAAAATAATATATAATAAAAAAAATGTCATTAAAAATATTAAATTAAAATTATATCATATTGAAAAAATTCTTTTAAAAAGTTATTTAAAAAAATGTTACTAAAAAAATATATTTTAATTAAAAAAAATTTAAAAAACCTGTTAATTTAATTAAATAAAAAAGTTATGTTATAAATTTATAAATATCTTCTTGACAGTTTATACCTTCTGACAGCATATATTTCTCCTCAATAGTTTCTCTCAGTGTCCCTCCCCATGAACCTCTCTTTTGGTTTCTCTCCGATCTCATCATTGTGGCAATTTCAGCTTGTTATCGCAATATATCTTAAATGGTATCGCAGCATTGCTAGACCGACCCCACCCCACTATTTACGATCGTCTCTGTCTACCCCTTACGAACTCATTCTCTCTCTTTCTCATACTCTTTCTTTATCTCCCTCTCTTTCTGTCTCAGTCTGGCGCATCTTTCTCACACTTCGTCGCCGGGGTTTTCGCATTTTTCACCATCGGCTGCGGAAGAATTTTTCCAAACGACGACGACCACAACTAACAACAACATCGAAGGCTCGTTTTCGTGTCCAGAACGAGCGAGAGAGTGAGAGGGAAGTTGTTGTGCGGTGCAGGGGGCTGCTCGGCTGACATTTTAAGGTGCAACATGCAAATAATTAATCGCATTATAAGATGCACTCACGAATCTCGCGCAACATCTTGTGTCGATGTAATAATTCTCCATGAAGACAGCGTCGTTGACAACGGCGACCAATATCAGCTTGGCGCACATGATGGCGATGGAGCTGTTGGCGTTGTCTACAACAACAATAAGAATAACAACAAATACGAGCAACAACAATAACAGCAACACCATCAACGACAATGAAGCAACATTGCATAATGATCTTCACACCGTGATCTGCGGCCGGTTGCGTGTGTGCGATTTTGGTCTAAGAGAGCCACAGTGAACCCTCGATTTGGACACCAATGTCGATGGAGTTACCATCAACAATGCAAATAAGGAAGTTCAGTTGTAGTCGGTGAAAAGATCACGGAGAGGTTTCTCGTAAGGGTTTCTTAAAGGACTGTTTGACATCAGGAGATTTTAAATGCTTTTATAAAAACTTCAGCTTTTCCTAGACTAAACCCATATTCTATATACATAATAAACTTACCTTCAGAAGCTTTCTATTCTGATCTACTATCGAGATAATTGGAAATAAAATGCAATTTTCGATGCATATAATTTTTCTTCAAATAACTCTTAACACAATTTTCAAAGATTTTCTTTAATCAATCATTTACTAATTTCCTCTAATAACCCCAAAGTCTGGGGATATACTTTGATCTCTCTTCCAATTCACCACAGTGATCCCTCGTTCGGGCCAACTAGATGCGAATTTCCATGGTTTTCTCCAAGTGTGGCGAGGACAATGGCTTCGTCCAGCTGCGTCTCGCGAGCGTGTGTGACACCGACTCGATTGGGTCGCAGTCACGGATTCCATTCAGAGAAATACCGAAAGAGAGAGAAGGAGTCAGAGGGTTACAGAGAGAGCGAGAGCGGGCGACCCACAGCAGTTACATAATTCAGAAGGTGTTAATGCAAATTTACTCCACCCCACCCCCCACAGCAACTATGCTAATGAAGGTGTTGCCACATCGTGCGACTTAAGCCGATGTCTTACATGGCGAATAAAATAAATGCGATTGCTTGCAATGGTGAACTCGTACACTGAGAACAACAGAGTTTTCGTGATCATCAAGATTGGAACAAAGAGAGATAAAGAGGGAGAGAGAGAGAGGTGGAAGGTTCTGTAAGGTCTCTGAACCCCAACGAAGGCAACGAAGTAGAAGAAGAGGACGCTCCATAAACAAGCCAAAAGAGGTCTCAGAATTTGGCTAACAAAAAACGAGTGAAGCCTGAAACCTCCTGACGAATGGAGAGGACCAAAAGTCGTGCTGGAGGAGAATGAAGAAACAGAATGAAGTAGGAGGAGCAGATCCCAATGAGTGGGAGGGGGAGCGAAAGGGAGAAGGTAGATTTACGACATGCGTCAACGTCATGTGATTTATTAACTCGAGAAAAATTAGGCGACGACATTTGCTTTTTGCTATCGACATCAACGACGATCGACGGACGACGTTCGATCGCCGACATGATCGATGTCGTCGTCCGCCTGCACCTCGTTGGCGCGCAAAAACGCAAAAATCTTCCCGCATTTTTGGCGATTCTTCACCCGAATCAGTCGAGGGTGATGGGGGGATGGAGGGGTGGGGGCCGGTCTGCGAGCCGAGATTGCATTAACGCGCTGCTGAATTCCGGCAGCCACTTGGCCATCGTCCCATCGCCATCATCGCCGTCGTCCTCCTCATCATCGCCATCGTCGTCGTCGTTGTTGTCGTTCTTGTCCTCGCTCGGCTTGGATATTAATTAGACTTCATCGGGTCGTCTCCATCGACCAGTTGTTGTTGTTATTGTTGTTGCCGTGGTCCATCACTACCAAATGCCAAATGACTTTGCGTCCATATTTCGAACATTTCACAATCATAAACGAGCCGATGAGAGGACCCAAGAAGACGAAGGACGATCGTTTGGATGGAATATCACGAAATTGAAAAACGTAAAACCTCGAAACTCGCATAATTGAGGAATCTCCGGACTGTGCTCCTGGTAACGCATTCCTTCGGCTGGCGGACGACTTCAGCCACGTCGAGAAGCGTCAACGTCGAGTCGCGAGACTCCTTAGATGGAGGGGCAACAACAACAATGACAACAACAAAAATAACATGAAAAACATGAATAAAAACATTGTTACCTTGTCGGAGGAGGAATTTAATATATTTTTATTAACACGCGATTTTAATTAATTGAAAATCGTTCGCAACGAAGGATCAGGGAAATGATTTCACCTCTTGGAGGTTGCTGCGGTGGTGGAGCCGATCGTGGAATGGAAGTGAGGAGGGTGGAGTCCCGGTCATTGGTCTCGGTTTTGGTTTTGGTCTGGGGCTCGGTTTGGATCTTCATCTTGTTCTTGGTGTTGGTTTTGGTCATGGGCTGGGTTTTGGCCTGAGTCTTGGTCTGGCTCTGGGTCTTGCTCTTGATGGCTGTAAATATTCATGATGTTGGAGGAGAACTCATTGGTTGTCGTTCTGGATGGAGATGGGATGCAATTTGGGGATCTGGGCGATGTCAAGATGGCCATCGAGAAGGTGGTCACTGGAGCAGGAAATGTCGCGTACAGCGATTGACAGCTGACAGTTGACAGTTTGACTGTCGAAAAGTCTCGTAAAACCTGACAACCAACTCATGTTCCCCTCTTCCTCTCCCTCCATCTCTCTCTCTCTCTCTCGGGTGAACAACTTTTACCATAAATATTCATTATTTATGTTAAAGAAATGTGAGACTGAGAAGAAGTTCTCTCTCTAAACTCTTATCTTGTCGACACTGAATCCACTGAAAGGTTTGTGTCTGTGGCAACATTGTTGCCGCGGCAACCCTACGCATCGATGCAACTCAAGTCGAGTCCAGTCTGCACTCAACTCGCTTTGGCCTGACCCCAAATTGCGTTGGACGATTTATGCCCAAACCCGTGATGCAACATGATGCGTTTATAATGATCGCGCGATCGGAGCTAAATGGCTTCGGTTGCTTCGCTGCAGATCAGGATCCCCACAACACGTTCCTCGTCCTGCGACCCTCTTTCGTAAGTTTGTTTCCTTCTCCTTCATTCTCATCCTCCTCCTCCTCCTTCGGTTACTCCATCGTCTTCGGACGGTATGCGATCCGCACAATTTTTATGTTTATCATAATCATTAATTTGCAAAGCAGTAAAAAGGCCACAGTATATAGTACTTTATAGTGCAGATATGTATATATATATACCGACAGACATATGTGAGAATATATATGTATACATCCTTCATTCTGTTCTGGCCCGTCCAATTGCGGCACCTAATTGACAAAGCTTGTTCGAGAGATCTCGGGCCGTGATCGACAGCGTTTGTCTTTTATCTAAACTGCGAACTTTATTCGCAGCCAAAGACAGCGCAAAGACAAACAGCCAGTCAGCCCAAAGATGAACAGCCTGGCGGTCAGACAGACAGACAATAAGTCAGAGAGACAGACAATCAGGTGGACAGACAGCAAGTCGGAGAGATCGACTGACATACGATCGTCTTTCGCAGCAGGATAATTGCATTAAATAATTAATTGAAAGTCATTAAGTTGCTCTCTTTCTGAATTCTTTTATTGCAATCTCACTTTTCTCCCTCTCTATCCCTCTCACTCTTTCACCCACCTCTCTGTCCATATCTCATTTGTCTTTCGTCGATGACTGGTTCTCTTCGATTCCTTATCTTGCTCGCCCTCAGACTTTGTTGCAGGGTGAGAGTTTACGCGAAAATTCCACCGATTGCTGTAATTTAGGACTGGGTTCAGTTTTATCAAATTTCGGCTTCTTTTGGCTCCTTATTTTCGAGTTCTGGTGGGATTTTTTGAATTCATTTCTGTGGCACTGTTTCATGGAAAAGAAGGGGATTTTATAAAATATAAGAATTAATTAAATTAATAAATAATGATGAATCATCAACCAAAAACCCAATTTTAATGTGACCAGGAGATCTTTTGTAGAATCAATTTCCCATTTACTCCTCCTCCCCACAATATTGATTAAAATATTTACATAGAAATGTATGATATTTCAAATAGTCAACAGCAGAAATTGACTTCGGAAACACCAATTGACCAAATTGATTCCCTCAGGCAAAATTAGTGCAATGATGACCCTAATACAATTTTACATTCCTTTTAACGACCTTCGCCCACCCACACGTGGCAAAAACACAACCTTCACATCATCATGAAACACAGCCTCAGCCCCCACAGTGTTCATGAAACAGTGCCAATAACAACAACGACAATGTTCAAAGGCAAATGTTTCGTTGCAACAATGTTGCCAACACAATTGATAGCGATTGACATAAAACCATGCTCACCGTGTAAATTCTCGATTCGCGATCGGGCCAGCGACAGAAAAGGGCAAAAAGATATCAAAGCAACAGGAGAGTGCAATAAAGCGAGAAGAGAACAACACATATATTGATATGAATAACACAGCAACTTATATCGACATGAACTACAACAACAGATATAGCGGCATCAACAACAACAATATAACTTATATCGACATGGACAACAAACATATATTGACAACAACACCAACAACATCACTAACAATTTATAACCATTTCTACTGGGACAAGGGAGCGAGGCGCAAACATTTCCACAAAGGAAACCTAAGGATCGCCATATAAAGTAGGTGTAATCCTTGCTTTAAACAAATACGTTTCTCTCACTCACTCACTCACACTCTCTTCTCGTCCTCCTCCGACATTTATGTTCGTACCATCAGATATTGTTGTTGCCTCCTGTCCGACGCGAGAGTCCATAAAGTGAAGATGCTTATCTACGAAAAAATTTTCAATCGAAATCGAAATGTGTTTCGCGCAATAAAAAATTATTAATTTCACCTCGAAGGGGACTGCCCATCGACCCCGCCCCCTCGTCAACCCCTCCGGATCATATGCGTGTGTGTGTGTGAAAGTGTGTTCACGCATGCTCAACAGCCGACAGACAGACAGACAGACACTTGGACGATTGTCGAGAGTCTTCGGACAACGAGGCGAGACCTGAGCCTCGGGAGCTCCCGCGGTTCAATTGAATTACTCACCAGCCAATGTGTGAGTGTCAGGGTGTCGTAATCGTCGTATGCGCGTGTGTGTGTGTTCCGGTGTGTGAGAGTGTTATTAAACAAATATGCGAGTGTCGCCTTTGATCTCGACTCGCAGGACCCTGGTGCATTCAAAGGAGTTTCTGATATAGCTTGTTGTTGATTTGGTTGCTGTTGATTCGGTTGTTGTTGATTTGGTTTCTGTTGATTTTGTTGGTGCTGATGATTTGGTTGTTGTTGTTGATGTTGCTGGTGTTCGTTCTCTTGTTGCTGCTGTGAAAAATGAAGAGTTCTTTGCGGCCAAAAACATGGTAACAGCAACACCAACAACAACCACGTCAACGACAACAACTGAGAAATGGTACCTAAAAAGGAAATGAAAGAGAATTAATCATGCGAACTGATCAGCTGCGTGCGTCTGTCCTCTCAACACCCTGTCCTTCCCGTCCTTTTCCCACACACCTCATATCTCGGTCTCTCTCTCACTTGATCTGACCTGCGTTCGCGTTGGCCACCTCTGGCTGTGCCACGACTAAAGCTGCTGCTGATTCTGGTCTGAATGTTGGTTTAAATGAAGGATAAGAACGACTTTTCCCGCGCTCTCCACGCCTTGTTGTGGCCACCTATTGTTGTTGTTGGTGTTATAGTTGTTATTGTTATTATTATAGTTGGCAGTTGTTGTTATTATTAAAGTTGTTGTTATTATTATAGTTGTTGTTCTTGTTATTACAGTTGTTCTTGTTTCTGCTGCTGCTGCTTTAGCTGCTCCTTGTGGGATCTTATCAACGGCGATTCATCAAAATTAATTGAAAGTTTACGAGTTTTCGCACTTTGCGAAGTCGAAGGAACCCCGAGACTTCCCGGCCCGGGCGAGAACCACTCGGTGGATAAGTGTAAATCAAGCGAGCAGAGCGGTTGGGTGATCGGGGCGAAGATGTGCTCAAACAGTAGCCCTACGGTCAATCGTGTCTAAAATCGATTTAATTGAATCGAATGACGATTTAAATTTTCGGTATGAAGATTTAGATCAACGTCTTGAAGATTTAGATTTACGTCTGAAAGATTTCAATTTTCGACTCTTTAGAAGCTCAATTTGTCATCTTCTTTTCTATGGATATTCATAATATCTTCGTTTTTTTTGTGTGGCTACTAAAATTTCCGTTTTCTCTCCTGTGGAGATTCAATTATTGTCTTCTCTTCTGTGAAGATTTCTTCTTCTTTTCTATGGAGATTAAATGTTTTGTATTCTTTTCTGCGACGATTTAAATTTTTGTCTTCTCTTCTCTGTGGAGATTCAAATTTTCGTCTTCGTCTCCCTGTGGAGATTCAAATTTTTGATTTCTCTTTTTTTGGACATCAAATTTAGCTTTTTTCTGGTAGACTTCGTCAATGAATATGAGTGGAAATGGGTCGATTTGACTCTTTCTTTGAAGGATCAAAAGGTTCGTTATCAAAAGGAACTCAGAGAGGAAGGAGGATATCACAGAGAAAGGAGGATTTCACAAAAAAAGGAGGAGTTCACAGAGGGAAGAAGGAGCTTATCAAGAGAGGAGTAGCTCACCAGGGAGGAGAAGCTCACCAACAAGAGGGATTTACCTCAGGTGAGCTAGTTGAACTACATTCTCGTATAAAAAATGACACAATGGACTCGAGCTTGGAGTCTGACCCAAACACGCATCTCACCATTCGCTGAAGAGGAATGGAGCGGTGGAGGAAATGGAGAAGAGGAGAGGAAGCTAGAGGAGAGTTCGGGGTATCGCGCGCCATCGCCCCACGGAGGCGGAAGCCACAACAGTCGCGACCTCATCCCAGGACGGTTTCTCGTTGTGGTTGCCTGCGCTGTTGTGGCCACATCTGGGCTGCCAAACTCCCCGCACACCCATCTCCATCTCACTCCCATCTCCACGTTCCACCCATCTCAACCTCCCTTCCGCGGTTTTGGCCCGGTCGCTATTTCTACTGCTTTTGCTGTTGCTGCTGCTCGTTGCTTTTGCTGCTGGTGTCGGTCGAGCGGTTCTTTGTGGCCACCGCGTGTGCAGCGCGTGCAACAAATGAGTGCAGCAGCTGCGGGTACCGTGAGTCTGACCCACGTCCCCGTCTCCCTCAATCCATCCACCATCTCCCTCACTCCCTTCACTATCCTAAAGCCACTTTTCCCCCTCGTCGTTCACGCGAACAAATTTCGCATGCAAAAATTATCTGAAATTCTTCAACACATCACAACGAGCGAGAACGATAGAGTGAGTAAGACAGAGATAGACCAAAGAGATAGACGAAAGTTTGAGGGAGACAAAACTCAAAAAGAAAAAAATAAGAAAATCAATAAACCATCATTTAATCTCGCAATGGCTTTCGTGTCATCATCAGAACTCTTGTCTGCAACGGTCAGCTCATCGCTTGGCCTTAAGATCAAAAGACCGAGCGAAAGAGAGATCGAAAACTATTGTGCGAGAGCAAGAGATAGAGAGAGAGAGAGAGAGAGAAAAAGAGATGATGAGAGAGCAACAAGCAGCACTCGATGTCGATGCCGGATCCTTCCATCGCACGCGTGGCATGCGTTCCATCCCATTCAGCACTGCTTCCTTCGCACTCCATCATGAATAAACATTACGTGACCGTCATTGTCCTCGCCGCCGCCGCCGTTGACTACGACGTCATCTACGGCAACGACAACGGCTACGGCGACGACATCGATGACGTCGTCATTGTCATGTCTTTCCACTTCCATCGTCAGCGCCATCGCCACCCAAAACCCAACCAATTCGGTGCCAGCCCATCCTCGACACCCCCTCGCAACCCATCGAATCCATTCCATTCCCATTCAATGGGATCCCATCCCATCTCTTAACCGATGCGATGCGATCCACCAAGTCCGAGCTCGAGTCCAGGCCACCATCACGCATCGTCCGAGCAGCTTCGACAGCTTCGAGGAGTTCGCGTCCGCTCCTCGACGGAGGCCGGTAATGACAGCATGACATGAAATCCGTGGCGCTTCGGGATTTCGCTGTTTGACTTTGTGATACGTCATGTCGCCCTGGAGATGAGATGAGATCGGATGGGATGGGATGGGATGGGATGAGATCGGGTGGTATGGGCATGGGTGGTGTGGTATTGGAAGAGGGCGATGGAACGGTACGTGAAAGATGGAATGAAATGAGAGAGATGGAATCAAATGACTCTGGCTGTTCCTTTCTTCTCTTCTCGGAGCATTCATCGACTCGGCCTCCTTCAGTACGGTTCATTTGGGGCGAGCTGTCTTTCTCTTTCTCACGACCTGTCGTTCCCTCTCATCACTTCAATCTGTCCATCTCTCTATCTGTCTGTCTGACGCCAAATCTCTCTGTTCGACTGTCCGTCTCTCTCACTATCTGTCTATCTGACGCCACTCTCCGCCTCTCGTCACTCTCTGTCCGTCTCTCGCCACTCTCTGTCTATCTTTTGCCACTCCAATCTGTCCGTCTGTCGCCTCTCTATAAGGATTGTATGGATGTCATCCCTCCATGTCAGCCTTCCGCCTTGTAATTCGTCTGTCTGTCTCACGTTATGTCTGTCGTCGTATCCAAGACCCAGGCTCAGGCAGCAATTGTTCGTGCGTGCGTCCGTCTGTCCATTCATCTGATGGTCGCTGCCTTCCGATGGCTGATGAAATTGTCATCTTCATCGCAGAAAAATGAACTTGACAATGCGTTTCAATTGACACACGAACCATGGACGATGTACCAAGGATGATGGACCAAGGACGAGGGACGGTGGACCATGGATGAGAGCCGATAGACCATGGCAAAGGGACGTTAGTTGATGGAGCAGGGATCACGCGAACCATGAGCAACGAACAAAAAATGCAATCTCAGATGTTCATGCAATGAAATTGCTTTTCCAAATGTTGGCTCAGGCGACACGATTCAAATCAAGATGGAAAATGGGTAGAGATGAAGAACTATGGATAGAAGAAGCACCGAGGGATGGAAGGAGAAAACATTGTGGATCCTGTAACCGTCGTAGATCCTGATTCTTGGAAACTTCCTTTATAGATGAGAGTTGATGAGAGGAGCTTGAGAGAAAACTTTAATCGACTAAATGTTTATTCACTGAAGAGATCCCACAGAATTTTGAGATCTATCACTAACCTAATTCTCCACCGATCTCTCCACCAGGCGGTTCTGCTCCGTTGCTCCGCAGACCTCGTGTTGTCTCCATCAGCCGCAGACAATGATGTCGCGACACCTGACGACGATCGCCGCCCTCTGTTTGAGCCTGTGGCTGGCGTCCAGACCACTTTGTCAAACCATTCGATCCGACACCTTGATTTCCTGCTCAGAATGGCGTGGTCTGGTCTGGTCTGGTGAGGTGTGGCATGGTAAGATATGGTATGCTAGAGTGTGGTGTGATGTGGCGTGGCGTGTCAGCCTCCCATGCATTGCGAACCCCATGCGACATCGCATCGTTTCTTCCTCCTCATCCCAGTCATGGTCGTCGTCGTTTTGCTCCGTTGCTGATCAGGAGACAAGGCGAAGTTCGCTCGTTCATTGTGCAAATGCCGGAAAAGTATGACCGGCAACGGAGGAAGCGGCGGCAGCGCCAGCAACAACACCACCAACAAGAGTAACGAAAATACAGGCGTTTCCATTATGGCCCCGGAGACATGCTGAAGCTCTAGGAGACCAAAAGGGGAGGCAGGTGGAGCTGGGGTGTCGTGGAGGGACGACGCGGGCAGCGACCACAAAACAAATAAATAGTTTTGACATTCGCATTGTGGCCAAAGCGTCCGCGGCGAAGCGAAGAAATTATTATTCTGGCAGTTGAAGAGAGAGAGAGAGAGAGAGAAGGAAGGGAGATGACAAAGAGTGAGAGAGGGGAGGAAGGTGGAGCTGATGCTGGGGCTGCAACTGATGCTGATGCTAAGCCTGGAACCATGTGGAATGCTATTGTATTCGCACAATTATTGGCATTTCTCTCGAACGGAATGAAGGAAAATTTGCCACGAATCGGATGGACTTAAGAGAGAGGGACAGGAAGAGATAGAGATGGGGTGGCAGTAGGAGAGAGACAGTTGTGTGGTTGCAGACCCACACATTGGCAACAACAACAACAACAACAACATCGAGCAGGAGAAAACAAACAAACAAATTGGTAATAACGATTATGCGCGCACTCTTCCGCGCGGCAACAAAAAGACCCGACCCCTGGACTCGCCTCGCCTCGTATCGTATCGTATCGTATCGACCGGAGGAGTCGTCTCTGGACCACTGCTTTACCGACCGCCGTCGATCCGTCGACTCAAGTGTTTGCATTAGTAATGAGCGCGCCGCCATTATTGTCAGAAAGAAGCCCTCCCTCTTTTCACTCCTCCCCCCATCATCGCTCTCCCACTCTCATTCACTCGGCTACCACTGTATGTGTGTGTTTTGGTCAGTGATGTTGGCCATATTTCGTGGTGCTGGTGGTGGTGTTGTCGTTGTTATTATTGTTGTTGTCATTGTTGTTGTTTGAACAAAGCTGGTTGTTAGCTTCAACTCTTAACAATGGCAAAAAGTGTAGCCTCAACAATTGCGATTATCAGTTGTGAAAATTGCCGGTTGTTCGCCTCAGTCCTGTGCCGTTCTCGTCGACTCCTCTTCTCTCTCTCTCTCTTTCTCTTTCCCACTCTTGACTTACCTCTCTCACTACCTGAATATATGTGTGATTGTGTTGTCGGAGAATTCGATATAATTTGTAGATTTCTAACAATTCAGCGTAAGCTCCATGCCGTGAGCTGAAATCGTTCGCATATTTGAGAGAAATTTCGCTGACATTGAGTATTGTGAATATTTGTACACCACTATTGTCGGGATCTGTTACGATTCCTCCTTCCCCGATCCTTCTTCTTCGTTCCCTCATTTTCCATTTACCGGCTATCAGCGATCTAACCCAGATGCTGGCAATTGCAGGCCATTTGATACATTTTCATGGTTATGGAATTTTTGGCGAAATTTGGAGAAAACACGATATGTACTCTACCTATGGATCGTGATCTTTGAGAAGCTTATGAGTTATTTTTTTCAATTTTTTTTTTATTGCAACGATAAATTTTCTAGACATAAAAAAAACAAAAATATATAATCATAAAAATATCCGGCAACATTTAAATAAAACATTTTAATATTTCTCAGTCAAATTTTTTTTTTGGAATCTGGAAAAAGTTCAAAACAAAATTAATTATAATCATACATTTATAATCTTAAATAAAAAATATTATCAAATTTAATTAAAAAATGTTATAATTTCTTCGCATTAATATTTTGTGTTTCACCTCATTTGAACTATGTATATATTTCTGTATTATTGTTTACTATATCATATCATACCATAGCACTATGCTGTGCTTATCATAAATCCTTATACCTCATGATCCCTCCTATACCATAAAACTGTGTCGTACTTTAGCACATCGTACCACGCTGTACCATAATAAATATTGATATACAACACCATGGTGCATCATAACCTACACCTCCTTTCAACCAAAGTCCTCTCTTTACTTCTCTCCATCTACCGTCAGACGCCAGCTTCGCCGACTCCGATAACCCACACATATTTCCCTCTGATCATGTCAACAAGTTTAATTTGAGCGTAAAAAACACTCCCCTCTCCCTCCTCCTCTCCCTGCCCTTGTCGCTCTCCACCAACCAAGGATCGTTGATCGAATCGCGGAGGCTGCGTTGAAAAATGTCGGTAGCGTGGAAAATTAATCCAACATTTCGTCGTAGGATCGTGGAAATCGACGCATTTTGCATGAGTTGTTGTTAACTTTTTGTAATACTTCTTCTTGTTGTCTTCTTGTTTTGGCCAGGCCAATATATGAAAGGGTGGAGGCAAGAGGGGGGGGAGAGAGGCCCACGAGTATAATGCATGGAATCGGGCTGGCTGCGAACACTCGACGTGATCGTGCTTCACGATCATTAGCAACAATTCACTCTCCGACGCATACCACGAGGGACGGACGGACGATGGATGTTGGTTTGTTTATTTGTTTGTTTATTTGTCTGTTCGTCTGGAGGCCGTTGCGAAGTTGAAGCATCCACCCACTTGAAGTGCTGATTTCACCATTTTTCCAGGCCTTTGAAGCGTTGTGCAAACAAATTTCTGAAGATCCTTCTCAATGTTAACGAGTTGTGATTGTGCGAGCGGAGCCCACGGAGAGAGAGATCTTAATTTGGAGGCCACAAAGCCAACGACGAGTGATGGGCCAGTGTTCGAGTGTAGAAACCAAATCGAGTCGAGATTGTTCGGGGTATAAAGCGTCTTTGGGCTCCTTCCATGTTGAACTAAGTAATTGCGTTACGATGACCGACGGCCTCGTCCCCCTCTCTCTTTTTCAAACACTCTGTCTTATATGCAATCTGTCATTCACTCGACTCCATCAAGCTGGACGCCTCCGCCCTTTTTCGCCCCCCGATGGTGCCGCCCATTATCCATCGGTCAAAGCGAGTCAACGGGAAAACGCAACTCAAGTCACTCATTTCGTCTCCTCGTTCAGCACTCTCTCTCCCTCTCTTTCACCCTCTGGCTCTCTTGCTTCCACCCTCTGGCTCCTTTGCTCCTGCCTTTTAGCTCTTTCGCTCCCCCTACTCATTTCGCTCCCTCAACTCATTTCGCTCCCCTTCCTCATATTACTCTCCTTCCTCATTTCGCTCCTCCGCTCCGAACTGGTTCTCGTGTCCGGATCTGTGCCGCTTTTATGTTTCCTTTCGGTCTTCGCATGAACGTTGCGAATCGAGGAAACATGGCGTGGTTTCCTCTTCCGTTTCCGCCGTACAGAAATACAAAAAAATATGAAAGCAAAAAAAGAACTTAATCTGCAGGAAAATATGACCAATGCACGAATGAATTTTAATTACATTTCACTCTTTTCACTCCCATTTCATTCCATTCCGTATCGTCCTGTTGCTTTCCTTTCGGACAGAGCCTTTGGCTGCCTCTTGTGGAGAGTTTAATCACCAGGCGGAAAAGCGAAGAGAGAGAGAGAATGAAGAGAGAGAACGAAAAAGTGGAGGCGATTGGGTGGATGGTGGTAATGGCCAGTGGATGGATGGATTGATGGTTGGTGGCGTGTTTCATTAATATTTAAGGACTCGTTGCGACCGCTTTTAATGCCTTTCGCCGTAATTTTATTCCGTTGCGTTTTTAAAAAGACGAGAAGTAACGACTTTTCTTCGTCCGCGTGATTTCTTTTGTGCTTTCCTCTTTGTTTCTCCTCCCTCTGTTCTCTTTTAATTTCATCGCTTCACTCTTTTTTTCTCATTCGGATGCCACTTAATATTTAAATAAGAAACCTCATTACGGTTGAGGATCTTCTCTCTCCTTCTCTCTTTTTCTCTCCTTTTCTCTCCTCTCTTTTCTCTCCCTTTTCCACTTCTCATCATGCAGAGTTCCAGGAACTCCATCGAGTCCAAGAAGAACTCTTGGCATTCCTAATGATCGCTGACCAATCAGCCCAGGTCGATCGGTCGTCGATGCTGATCGTGTCATCGATTGCAAAGTGAAAATTCCAAACCGTTCTTTGACAAATTTCAACCGACCAACGACGCACGCCTGACACTCATGGAACGACCCTTCTCTAGCCCTACCTTACCTTAGTCGACCTTACCATGGTCTACCCCACCTCAGCTTATCCTATCTAGCGATCCCCGCCGATCCGATCCCAGCTGATCCGATCTGATCACTGCCTACCGCATGTCGGTGATGCCCACACCATTAATCTCCATGACGAATCGTCAGCTCGTCGTTCGTCGAGTGTCGCAGGCACGAAAGCAATTAATTTTTGTCACAATTGAAAATTTTCACAACGCATTCGGAATTCCAATTGCATGAACCGCCACCGCCATCGATCGATCGATCGACCTGCAGTGCGGACAACGACGGACAACGAGGGAACGAACAAACGATCGATCGTTAAAAATCGAGCACGCAGATCGCGGTGAGCGGCGATCGATCGTTCGTTCATTCGTGGTCGATATATTTACGAGGGACCTCTCGAATATGTCACGTTTTATGATCCCTCTGCACGGTGGGATCATTACGAGAGGTGATCGACTGTGTGTGCGGGCCGACGAGGGCCTCGGATCAACAGGTAGGCCAGGGCTGGGTCTCGTTTTCGTTGGCTCGATCACATCACAAAAAAAAAATCTAATCAAATTCGGAAAATTAAACTTCGCCTCAGGCTGATGTTTTGATTTATAAGACACCAACAACAATAACAAGAACAATAACAACATCGAAAACAATAACAAAAGCTGCAACAATAGCAGCAACATCAACAATGATGGTAGTGCATGGTAAATATGAAAATTGGAAAATAAATACATAAATAAATTTGTGTCCCTAAATGTCACCGCTTTGACATGATCGCCTCCATCGAGTTTCGGCTCGTCTCGATCTTCGGTTCGAAATGCAATCATTCATCAAGCGATCACTCGGGGATCGTTAGTTAACGAGTTGGTTGGGGGAGTAGGGCGGGTCACGGCGATCAAAATATTTTCATGCGCCACAAAGGGACCTCGTCGAATATAAATATCCAAATAATTAAATATGTTTATGGACCCCACCTTTCATAGGTGACCCGATCGAGGGAGATGGATTGGAGTTTGGATTTGAGATCAGAGCGATCGACGGACAGACAGATTAGGAGACAGTTAAACGATTTATAACGCATCACGGTCATAAATGGAGCAAAACGTCCCACCAGCTGTTTATCGAATAACGGCCCATGGGTGGAGTCTGGCGATCGAGAGCGGGGGAGAAGAAGACAGAGAGATTCGATGGAGATCGTCTTTGGAGGATCGTCACGATCTTGGTGAGCCAAACAGAGGATGGAATGTTCGATTAATTTGAGAGATGAGGGACCTGCATTGAACAGAAGCTTCTGCAGGTTGAGATGATCACAGCGAAAGTCTCAGGTCATCAATATCGTCACACAGATCGACGATAGTTCGGAACATCGACCTCCCTGAACTGCGATCACCGATTGCTTTGATATTTTCAGAATCTTGATCTCCCTCCACCTCGATCCCTCTGAACCTCGATCACTTCCAGCCATGATCTGTGGATGTCTCTAGGGAAGCGATGAGGGTTCTGATTTATGGCACGCTTTCATCGCAGATATCAATCGGATTACCACAACGACGCTTGTCCCGCCTGCCACCCACCAACTCGCAGACAACGGATCTCTCTTCACCTTCCCTTCTCTCATCCTCCTCCTCTTCTTCATCCACCGTCTTTCTTTCCTTCGATCGCTCGCAGTCGTCGTCTCGCAATAATTCATATTGTGGAAAAGAATTGCGCAGAATCCTAGTTATGCAGCGATCGTTATATCCGCCAACAAAGATGACAAAGATTATAACCCACACACATACACACAGATAAACACGCGCACACAAGTGGTGGACTTTTAGCGCAGGCGGCTTAAACGATTCAAATGGGCCAACACAAGAACTCGAAAAAGATTACCGACAAGAGAAGAGGACTGCGGTGGTGGGTGGGCGACGGAAAGGGGCGTGGTTATGGTCGTGGCAAGGCATCGAGCTAAGAACGCATTAAATTTAACTCCAACTGTCGAGGGCCGTCGCTCGAGCTTTTAACGCGTTGCCAACATTGAAAGCCTATTAAGCTAACGATCGACCTGAGTGGTTAGTAGAAGTAGGATGAGGTGGAGGAGAGTAGCTTGAGTGGGAAATAGAGGAGGAAGAGGTGGAAAAGAGGAGGATCAGGTGAAGGAGGAAAGGTGGAAAAGAGGAGGATCAGGTGAAGGAGGAGGGAAAGAAAGGCGATGAAGGGGTCTGGGGATCGTG